>JAYKKM010000345.1:345000-372500 GCA_035772405.1 Chrysogorgia sp. JL179-B06
TATATTTATATATTATATATATATATATATTATATATTATATATATATATTATATAATATATTTATCTATATTATATATATATATATATATTATATATATATATATATATTATCTATATTTATATATATATATATATATAAATATATATATATATATAATATATATAATATATATATATATAATATATATTATATATATAATATATATATATTATATAATCTATATATATATATATATAATATATATATATATATATATATATAATATATTATATATATATAATATATATATAAATATAATATATATATATTATATAATATATATATATATAATATATATATATTATATAATATATATATATATATATAATATATAATATATATATAAATATATATATATATATATATATAATATATATATACTATATATATATATATAATATCATATAAAATATATATATAATATATATATAATATATATTATATATTAGGTGGAGACTTCGAGCGCAGCCCTTCATCAGAGTAAGACGAGATGAAATAAATAGGGCTTATATATATATATGCCAAAAGGGTGCCACAAGTAAAAAGTATCCAATCTTATCACGAGAGATTAACAAACTAATAATTAATGAGATGGGAAAAGTTAAATCATTTGCTATTTTTACAGTTGATCAGCAAACAGACTGAGGGGGAGGGAGAAATAACAGGTCCAATATTAAGGGATTAGGCGATAATATTAGCAGTAAGAAACAAAAACTTAAGGAATGAAAGTGCATAAGCTAATAATAATATAGTTCCAAGCAAATTAAAATAACAAAAAACTTGTAGGAAATTAAATAAAAGAAAAACGTTCGTTAAGACCAAGAGGATGTTTGGTGCCAAGCTTAAAAATGAGACGCTTCTCTTGCCGTTTGCGGTTATCATTTCAAAGTCTTCACCGTGAATGCATTGTATCATATTTTTGTGCCAATGCTGTGGTACTTAGGTAAGTTTATGGTCATAACCTTACATGCTAAAATTTTTTGTAAAGTTTGGAGTTATATAAAATAGCCCTCACATTGCCTTGCTCATGCAGTTGATTCTTGTTTTTTTCTTGGTTTTCATGGGGTTAATCAAACGTTTTGTGTTAAACTGACACTTTTTATCAAGAGGACCACCACATACCAAAATACCGTGTCCTGTGCATATGTTATAGAAACTATATTGTCCCCATATAACTATACCAAACGTGGAACTATTATAAAGTAAATGAATGAATAAAGATTCTAATCAAGAATCTAATCAAGAAAACTTACCAAGTTTGCTTATGAGAGATTGGGCCAGGTAGTCAATCCTCTTGCCGTTAACTTTAACTTTTCTACGAGGTGTTATCTACAGTGGTACGCTTCTCAGAAGAATCCGTTCAAAGGTTGCTGCTGAACGTATTGTATCGAGCGTGCCTGTTGTCGAAAACACGAGCCGGGCGAGTGATGAATTAAAATCGAAGCGGCCATGATGTTTTAATGAACAGGTTGTGCAAACTTAGTTTTGAAAAATGTCGTTTTCTAGTTGAAAACGTGTTGGAAATGGTCAGCACCTCAGTGAGTCATCACCTATGTGTGAGAGCTTTCGCATTGAGAATAATCTATTCAATCCATTATTGCATTAATCCTATTGCTATTGAAAACAAAGTCAAAGGAAGCGGTAAAGAAATTTGAACGCTTCAAGACTAAAAATATCAGTTGCAAAGCCTACTTACTTTTTAAGAGTAATTAAAAAGCGGATTTAAAATCGCTTAAAGGTATATTTACACACTACTATTTGTCGGGCCGACACTGACGAATATTTACGTATTTGCGGTAAATCACAAATCGCAGTGTGTAAGTAGTAACTCCCGATTTTTACTAAATTGCCTGGTTATAATACCCATTGCCTGGTTCACTGCCAAAGCCATTTGTTGACGGGCAAGTACTTTCTTATCTCTGTGGTGGTACTCATTCAATTTCTTGTTGTATAATTGCGGGTATTAAATTCGCGTCCCTTGTCAGTAAACGGCCGGCTCTTTTTCTTTTGGTGTCAGTTCGTGCCAACGCTGTCGAATATCAAAAAAGAAAGACGAGGCTTCGGTATTGCCGACCTTTAGCAGACCCAGTTCTTTGCAGAGGAACCTGTTCTTTATAGAATAGCCGTCCATGTCCACGATTGCCACGATATCAGCTGTTTTGCACTCCATCATGAGTGATCTATACAGATGTATCGCAAGTCGACCGTCTTTTATGTGAAACCTACGCTGTACACATAGCTACGCATAAAGTGTTCGACGATTTTGATCACTTAGTTGGCTCTTTCCGCTTGAAATGTGTCCACAAATAGTGTCAGAGTATCTCTGCATTTGAATTTGTGATAAAACTTCCATAGTACTCTCGCTTGGCCATGAAATTCAAAACTCAAAGGCGTTGTTATGGAAACTACCAATCAAAGTTCCATAGGTAGTCCAATCTCTCATCTGAGTCGTGTGAATTACATGAGTCATTCGTTTATATTCTTTTGTAAAATTGATGGTTCTTACAAGAACCGTTTTTTTTCTGTTCAAGAACTATTTTTCAAGTTCTTGAAAGAACTCCTCTACCATTTTCTGACCCGCCACCTCTGCTGCAGGACTGGCCTTGTACTCTTTCTCAGTTTGGCCACCTTGAATTCCAAGATGATACTCGGATTTGTTTCAAGTACATAGGAATAAAACTCCTTGTACTTGGCGAGCTCTTCTTTTTTCCTGTAATAGTTCTTTTTCGTCCTTTCAGCCTCGCGCTGCTTTCTGTCCATCTTGCAGCAGATTCGCGCGGTCAAGGTCAGGCAAAGGCTAAGGTTGTCCGATAGACCAGGCGGAGAAGGGGGGAATGGTCCCCCGACGGGGAAATTGAAGTGGATTTGGTCAACTTTGGGACGCTGAGTTCGAAAATCGTTGGTATACAGGCTGTGGGCGGGGCCTTCCGCCTCGTTTTCGCGTTTAAACCTCGTTTTGGTGCAAAAACGATATCTGCTCGATTGAAGCGAACAACAATGGAGAATTTGTTTAATCTGGGCACCTTTAGCAATTTTTGGGTGCTGAGTGCAAAGTTCGATTGTATTCAGACGATAAACTGGGCCTTCCGCATCGTTTTCACGCATTACAGCATCGTTTTCACGCATTACAGCATCGTTTTGGTGAAAAATAACGATCTGCGCGTGATCGAAAGAAAAAACAAGGACAACTTTGACGAATAAGAACAACTTTAGCAAATTTGAGGTTCTAAATTCAAACTTCAATATATATAAGTATAATAAAATTTCGAAAAAATATAAAGTTGTTAATCCTCATCATCTTCCATAACGTCATCAAAGTCGTCTTCAAGATCACTGTTTTGCACGAGATCAAACTCATCTTCATCTTCTACTTCTTCCTGGCCAATCAACAATTCACTAACATCGTCAGGGTAACAAACACTGCTCCAGATAACTTCTCTTTCGTCCCAACCATGATTTGTGGGCTCGTCTAGATCAAGGATCAAGTGATTAGCTTTCCTGAAAATCGATGCAACATAATTTGTACGGATTATATGAAGCTTCAGATTGGTTTCACAAGGTGGCAAGAGGCTTAAGTCGATTACTTTCTTCTCTTTGTCAAACTTCTGCAAGAAGATCTTATGTCGTAGCTTGTTCGCTGATGACATCGTTTGGTTTCCATATAACGCACAAACGAACTTTTCTAAGCCTTGTGAAATATTATCAGGAACCTGAGGACTACTGCCTAGCTCAGCAAACAGACGAATATATTTTTGACGTTTCAGCATCGCTTTCCAGAAAGCTTTCTTCCCTTTCCTGAAGAAACTGGAAACGTAGTCATTACCAGAAAAAGCGTGTAAACCGATGAGAGCTTTCCTTTTCTCCAGATCCAGTGTTGAGGACGTCACATCTATAATCTTCCTAGCTTTTCCTGTTCCGTTGTCGATTAGAACTTTAACAACACCAAAATCATGCGCCACAAACAGAGCAAGGATATCGATGTCTCCTGAATGAGATCGAATCATGATAGTATCTCCAGGAGGTACGTTCGCAGCGGGGCCAAGGCAACTAGCTTTGTGTCTGCTTCTTCGTGGACACTAGCTAAATATTCGATAACTGATACTTCATCCCTTGTTATTTTCGTACACTGAGACTTGTTGGAAAAGAAGATGGTTTTACTTGACAGATCATTACGCCCTTCTTCAATTGCTTTCTGAATAAGATTGATAAGCATTTCCTTGTTTTCCCCATTACGAAGAAAACTTGTGAAATCGTGAGGTACCTTCATGTCAGGACTGGTTAGGACATACCGCTCGCTTACACCTCTTGCCTGACGTTCTCCACCTTTGATGCTATTGTCCTTGTACGTATCACAAACTATGAAGAACCATCTTGTGTACTTAGCGGGATTGAAACAGGTGCAAGGGGAAAGCACAACACTTTCTCAAGATCAACCCCTGTCTTGTGCTTGTTAGAATAAGCAACTAACATTCCCAAGATATCTCTCTGAAATGTAAGTTCTTTTGTCTTTCCCTTGCTCTTTAACTTGGTTTTAACGGAATTTGGCCGTCTTGAAGGTCTTGAGCGTCTCTCTCTTGTTGGGCTAAAAAAACTGTTTTGAACGATTCTGTTGATTCCGTTGTAATTCTGCCCTGAAATTCATCCATTAGCTCCTTTCCTCTTGATTCAAGTGTGAGTAAGCAGTTGCGTACATTCTCTGGAGCTGGATACCCCGATACCAAATTGAACAACTCATCTTTGTCAATATCAGATTGGAAGGGATTGATGAATTGTGTCCGCAATACGACCATGATTTTTTCCACCATCTTATTCGACTTTAGAATTTCACTGCTTCGCAGACATTTTCGTGGATTTGACATTGTAGTGGACATTCCTGATAGCTCCATTAACGATTCGACAAACTTGGTTTGATATGGTCTATTCATGACCCATTTTGCGACAGTATTTTCTTTTGCAGCAAACTGCGTGACTCCACCTGAAAAACAAAGAGACAGGTAATATACATCTGAGGTATATACGTAGGGCGTTCGTCACATGTAAGGAAAGATTGTTGAAGAAGATGCGTGGCATTAATACAACAGGATTTTAAATTCATAAATATGAAATTACCTGCAGTCTTTGCGTTTCTCATGTAACTTTGTTCGCCTGCCATGTCGATTGACTGTCCTATGCCAAGTTGATTTCTCCGTACGGACAAACCAAGATCTTCGATCTCCTGTCTTGCTCCTGGGTGAGTGCTGTCAATACATTCTAAGCCACTGACATAATATGTGCCATAGCGAGCATAATGAACCCGATTGGTAGCAAAGCACATTTTCCACATGAGCATTCTCAGATCATAATCATTGGTATTGATGGAAAAGTGTAATTTCTGCTGACGACCAATAAGCTCCATATACTTTGCCCAATACTGGGGTGTTTTTCCAAATTCTCCGTTCATACATTTGGCTTTCTGTATTTGGCATTGCTTAACATATTCTTTAACAGAGTCGTCGTTAAGAATGTTCGTTAAACTCGTTGCTTGCGCGGGGTTACTTTGGGCGAACTCCTCAACTTTCACTGACATAGTAAGTAGTATAGAGGGTGGGGCTACGAGCTCAATCGACGTCAACCGCAAATGTAAGTACCAAAACAGCACCAATTTTTGTGCCAAATCGCGATTCGGCACAAAAATTGGTGCTGCCCCAATACCTACATTTACGGATAACATCAAATAAGCTCGTAGCCCCACCCTCTATACTACTATGGCGATCGTTAATTGGGTTAAACACCCCCCACGTTTTCTACTCAATTGATGTCAAACACGCGCGAGACAACACCAAATTTATACCAAATCGCTATTTTGACGAAATACGACACGTTTCGTCAAAATTTAGAAAAAGTTTTGTGTCGTCTCGTCATTTTCGCATTTATGTTTGACAAACTATGACTGACGCGTTCTACCATTGTTTCAATTCACGCGCGAAAAAAAAAGCCACTAGATTGTGATTCTAGTGACGATGTTTAATAAATTTCAGCGAGAGAGCCACTAGAGTCTAGTGGTAGTGTTAAATAGATTTCATATGCGAGTGCTCTACCTGCTATACGAATCAAGGTCACCTGTTGATGTTGCTAACAACAACATTCCATTGCGAATAGCAACTACAACTTTTTGAAAAAATGTTTTCGCTTTGAAAAAATATTTTCGTTTTAAAATATTTTTTTCAAAAAGTTGTGGTTGCTATTCGCAATGGAATGTTGTTGTTAGCAACACACGTACAACCACCTGCTGTCGTGCAAGGTGTAGTAGTGATGGATAACGTAGCCAACGTTATGTTGTCAAAGGAGAGACTGGAGGTTTTGGTATTAAAAGAGAAGAGAGTCAGAAGGGCTGCAGTGAATAAAAGAAGAAATCTAAAGAGGAGGATTAACGAGCTCAACACAAAGTTGGCGACAACAGAGGCGGAGATCGCTGACCACGAGAGAAGAATCGCAGTGTTTGAAGAAGGAGTGAGGAGTAACCCATCACCACCATGCTAAGACTGTCTAACTTTGAGCGTACTCGTTACGATTGTACACTATAAATATCTTGAATGAAAAGCCGTTGTGTGAATGAGCTCGCGCGGTTGTTATGAAACCACCTGCTAGCATGCAAATTAGTCCGTTCGCTCACTACTCTCAGTGTTTGTCGCCTCGCTTCTAAAATGGTGGTCGTACACGTGCTTCGACGTTGTGATTCCTCCCGACAACAAACCCAAGAAAGGCACGTACGGTGTCACAACCGCGACAATGCTTTCAACGTCTTTCTTTAGCAACGGGTCTTTTTGTAGTTCGTCATTTAGTTCGTCAGGATTCTCTATAGCGTTCAACCCGTTTAGTAAGCTAGCGAATTTGCTGATTAACAAGTCGGTGAGAAAAGCGTTTGCAATTTCACACGCGTGGAGAGAGTGACCTTATGGGAATCACGTCGCAGTGCTTAGGGTGTGTCTCTCACTACAATGTTTTTGTGACCATACGCGTAGGAGTCAATACCATTTTCTAAAAGGTGTCGTTTATCATCGAAACAGGATAACGACACCTTATTAATTTCATAACTACCGAGCTGATGCTTGACACTTCTAATGGTCTTCATTGTGTGTCGCAATTGTTTCTGCTCGAGTAACACACTTTTGTAATCTTCATGTCTGATTACTTTTTTAATTATATTCTTTCTGATGCCTTTAGCAGTTTTCCCACCACCCCCATCCTCTTTCAAATAGCTGTACATCTTACTGCGCAGCCCAACGAACTCAACAATTGGTGTTCCAGCGCACTCGTCTTTCATCTTGCCAATAACTTTCTTGTTCTCTTTGAAAGCGAACGGGTTGTCTGCGGGGTAATCACTATTGTCAAACTTTTCGCGCTCCATCATGAAGTCAGAGTAGACGTCGTCGGTTTTGATCGTGTACAACAGACTGTCAGTGTCAGTGAAGTGTAATCTACAGGTATCGCTAGTTGTAGTGGAAATCATACATCAGCGTTTTACTCAAGTCTAGTATGCACATACCCACATATGCGGGTCGATTTAGTGTCAGCGTTTCTTTAACTTTGTGGACAGCGACTAAGTTCTCGCTAAATATCTTGCAAGACACAAACGTCGGCTTCGAGACAAGCTTTTTTAATTTTTTCGCAGTGGTCACTAATCTTACATCCACACGCTTCCTCAAGTTTTCCATTGTTTTCCCAAACACGCTGTTGTTCATCAACTTGAAGAAGTCCTTCTCGAAAGCGTTCTTAGCCGCAGTTCTTTTGATTGTGTTAAAGTCGATGTACTTGCCCAACCACTTGGACTGATCAAATTGTAGGACTCTATGAACCTTTTTGATTTTCAATCCAAGATCCATGTACAACTGCAGATTTCTATAATGACACACGTACTTTTCTTTATCCATCAAATTAGTCACCAACTTCTTCACACCACCAACACTCACATTAAACTTATTTTTGATTTTCATGCAGTACCCCGACAACATGTCAACAGTTATTTCCATCTTCTCAGGAGCTAGCGGGTAGTCGTTGTGCAGGTCATGCAAATTGTCTGGGTACTCCAAGTCGACTTCAAGCAGCAACCCCTTTTTACTGTCATTGTGATAGCCACGCAAGTTCACCTTTTTTATTTCTTTCTTAGTCAACCATTTAAAACCACCCGTGGGGAGACTCTGACTCATTGCCCATCCATACAAATTGTTAGCGTCAAGGTACATCAAATACTTCGACTCTTGCTCTTTGTCATACCCTTCCATGTATTTATTGTTTGCCACACCATGTCTGTTACATATGTAGCTCACGCCGCCACGCATTCCCAACTCTACGAACTGGAACATGTCAATGTCAGACAATAACTCAAGTTCCACTCCAGTCATCTTCAACATGGCGTCCCAAGCCAATCCAGGTGATGTGAAATAATGACACGGGTCTAGTTTATACTCGTGGTGACATGTCTTTCTGAAATTCTCAAAAACATCAGCGAGTAGCAACACATCACTTTTCAAATACAGATCGTGATACCCACCCATATTTTCAATGTTGAAGTAATCCCACACGTCGTGAGCGTGCTCAAACATTTCTTCCGTAATGTGTTCGTCATTCAGAATGCTGTAAAAGTTCTTTTTGGAGGGTAGCCAACATTCATCGAATTTATTAAAGGAGTTCATATAATCATAAGGATAGACCCCCTTTCTTGTCATAAGTGTCAACCTATGATCATGAAACACTTCTGACTTGTGTTTGAAAGCGTCTCTTGGTAGGTTCTTCACCAAGTTGTCTAGACTCGAACCCATGAATTGAAAGCTGTCCAAGAACACTAAGTTTTTTCCAAGCGTGAACGCCATGTACTTCTCCATGTTGTTCGGTATTACATTTATGTCTTGACTAAACTTACCAATCTCCTGCATGATGAAATGGCTATCGTAGCCGCGTAAGTTATGAAAGATCACAGGAATTTTATCAGTCAGTCTAAAGTTCACATTACAGTCGCGATGTGCAGACCCTCTGTACTTACCTGAGACATGACAGTGGTCTCTCACTCTAACGTCGGCGTCAGTGTACTCAACACTACAAATATGACAACTTTCAGCCTCGTCAAAGTCTTGTCTATCGTCATCAGTCAGTATCATTTCTTTGTTGAAGTGACTCTCACACGTTTCTTTACAATATTCAACAATTTCTAACATCTCCCCAATGAACTTGTTGACTGCATTTTCACCACGGTACACTTTCACTGGCTTACTATACTCATTGTCATAGCAACAAACCAGTTTATACCCATAACCACAGTCAACATGCCTCTGGTAAGCATTTGTATAGCTACACTTGCTTGATGGTGTTGCTGTGTGCACCTTCTGTGTGATAGCCTCGAAGTCTGCGTACACCACAAACGGCACATTTAATTGTCTACTGTAATTCTCGTATTTCACTTTTGTACCTTTTTGCGGCATCTTGATAGCTTGCTTCCCATTGATGACCAGACACACTTCGATATGGCGTTCAAGCACGTCCGCACGACTAAAACACTGCAGGCAATACCTACAAAAGTGCTTTCTCGCCTTATGGGATGTCTGACAATACATGAATTTGTTGAAATCGCGAATATACACATAGTGCTTGTTGCCCTTACCACCCATTATCAACAACAAGTCCATATGGTCAGGGTACACCTCCTTAGAAACGTACACAGGGAATGGCTGTTTATTTTCATACCCAAAGACGTTGATACTAATATCGTTAGCCTTTTCAATCTTGTTATAATCTTTGAGTGTGACTGGGAAACCAATTCCGGCGTAATTCAGCTCACTGACGTGGCTGGCGTACTTCGACGTTCTATCAGAGTTTTTTCCAACAGGAAACTTATGTGCTAGGTGACACCATCTAAAGCACTCGTTGTCATCCCCGTTATTCACATTTATCAAACCCTTCTTACTATTGCGCAGCTCCTTTGGCAACACAATGTAACTACTCCCATTCAAAGGTCTATAAATAGCGATATTGATGTAGTGCGCGTCCACCTTGTCGATAGTCCATCCAGACCCCTCAGACAACCACCCAGCTATCCGCGTCAAAATCTGCTCCGATCCACGATTGGCAACACCCTCGTTGTCATGCTCATTAATGACGACGAACGTTTCACTGTTAAAGTAGGCAGTTTTGTATGTGGTCTTATCGTGCTCTATCACTTTCTCAAAAGTGATCTTAACTGTCTCCACCACTTTCACTCCGTTAGTCTCACCTAGTTCACGTCTCAAGAGGCTAGTGACAGCGCTTCTACTAACGTTCACCTGTTTGATATCTCTGGCGTCAATTACTTCGATTCCATAAGACCTTGTGAACCCTCTCAGTGCTCGATCCAACAGATACGTCGACGGCGCGTGGTCTTCGACTGCAGGTTGTTCCTCTTGATATCTAAAAAAGCCGTTAGCGTTGGCTGCTTTATCTGTTAGTGAATTGACAACGGCCGCATTTGTCTTATACCCACCAACCGATCAACATCACCAATCGACTCGTCTTTTTGTCAGTGGGGTTTTCACAGTCCGACTCATTGGCTTATACTTATACTACACTTGTTTTTTTCTTAAACCACTCGTTGTAATAACGATCGCTACTTTCACACCATCCCAGCTTTGGGTACACCACCCCAAACAGATTGTCGTCAAACAAGTCTTTTACTTCTCCGTCTTTGAGGTCTGACACCTTCTCAAGTGTCTCGACTTGCCTTCTGTGGCACAACCTAATAATGTAGTATCCGTATCTGCTGACATTTCTACCCTTTATCAACCCGCAATCCGACAACGCGTTGACAACTTTCAAGAAGTCCTCTTTTATTAACTCGAGATGCTCGTACTTCACAACGTTCCGTAGTCTCCTTCCCATCCACCAAGACCGCTTGTGAACGCTTTTTGGTCGTGTGAGTCTCATGTCACTATAGCTCTGAACGTAACCCCATTCGATGTCGCCACACTTTGGGCATGCGTACCCACCGCACTCGGTTGTGTTTTTCACAACATTACAATCCGAGCAGTAGTAAAGCCTGAAGACACCTCCACACTCAATTTGTGTTTCGTTCGCAATCTCGTCAATTGTGTAACCGTAACTTATTTGCTTCATAAGTTTGTCCATCGCTCTTATACTACTCCAACATTTTTTTTATCGAGTGAGTGCCCACGTCAGTATTCCACTACCCAAACCTAACGCGCCAACAAACAACAATTGATATTCCTTCATCTCCGCACTCGGTTGGTAGTAATTCGCAACCTTCGGACTCTCAGTGAACACTCGACCGCTGTAGTGAATGGTCATTACGCTTCAGCGTTAGCGTCTGAGACCCGTTGTCGCAAGCGCTGAATCTGATCTTTTTTAGCGACTTCATTTTCATACCACATTTCTTTCGCACTGGCTAACTGTTCCAACGCATGGTTGTGTCTCTTCATCTCGGACTCGTAGCCTGTGTGATTAAACTTTGAAAATATAAAGCCAGCGCCTGCAAAAGCCACTGCATTAAAAATCCCTCCAGCCACAACACTCGCCATTAACTTACGTTGATTTGAATGGATCTGTCGGTATCCACTTTTTCGATTGCATCCATTTTACTAACAACGTTCCTGCACCAACAGCTGCAGCAAGTTTCACTGTGCCTTTCACAGTCTCTGGTGTTCCCAGTGGTTCTCCCAAAGCCTTTTTTCGAAATCAATACTCACTACCACAGCACCAGTCGTAAACCAGAAGCGCATCGTACCAATTCGTTCATGAGTTCTTTTCGATCGATCGCAGCCATCTACATTGTCGTTGTGTTTTTGTTCAAGAATCAAATGTGTCTAATGTTGGACGACGAGTTTTATGACTTTCTGACGCGGGTGCTGCTGTAGTACTCGCGGGTGTTTCTTTTTCACTGCTAATTGTGTACCACAACGAAGCAGCAGCAATGATAACGCCAAGTGTCCCAACAATATAACCATAGCTCCACTCGCTACCCTGTTCTTCGTTGACTATCATTTCACGCATTTTCTTTTCTTTTGCAGCTTTCGATATCTCAGCCAACTTTTTACCAGCGGCAACACGCTTTGGGTCCTTTATCTTAACACTCTTCACCTCAGCTGTGATCTTAGCGTCAACAGCCGTCTGTGAGTCTTCAGCCATCTAATACACTATCACGTGTTATCTTACTCACAGGTATCTCACAGTTGATCTCACAGGTATCTCACAGTTCCAGACGCACTAAAAAGGAGAGCTTTTTCTCTGGAGGTATAGTATAATGACTCGAGTCCAAGACACCATAGAAGAGGAGATCGACGAAGCGCTGAGATGGGAATTTATCAACGTGCACACCCCACGAGACACCTCTGGACCTAGCGTCTTAAAAGAGTACTCGGTAGTCTTCAAGTTGTGCAAAAGCGGGTGTAAAAATGAGGAAGTAACAAGACGATTTGACGCTCAGCTTCTCACTACAAAGTGCATTCATGAGGCTTGGGTCAATCTTAAGAAGATAGAGCCAACAGGATGGTTAACGAGTTAGCTAGCAAGATCCCTGTGTGGTGTTACTCACCATTCAAACACCTTGTGTTAGCGAGTAGAGACTACTTAGGCAACCCTTGTGAGTCCACCGCCACGCTACTCGGTAACTACCTCGAAGTGTTCTTAGCGAGTCTTCTATGGAGACCGTGTCCAACCAAACTCAAAGCGTGGCTAGAGCTTGCCGCAAACCGCGACGTTAACGTCTGCAGGGCGGGGTGTAATGAAATAGTGGGCGTGGATGACCTCGAGGACCACATATTCTCACCCACCCATCAGTATTTTGCGCATGAGTCCAACGTGTATACGTGTTACCCGTGCGGTGTGACCACCAACAGCCAAATGCACCGCTCAAGACATGAGAGCTCGCGGTCTCACCTTGAAAACTTAGAGCTTCAGCGGATATTTGACAACGAACGACGGTTGCCACAATGAAAAAAAATATTTCTCTGGAGGTATAGTAACCATGACAGAGAAAGTTGGTAAACTGGAAATCGTGATTGGTCCCATGTTCGCAGGAAAAACGACAGACTCTCCGCAGGCTAGTCGCGTTAAGTAAATCTGGGCTCAAAGTCGTGTACATGAACAACAAACGCGACACCCGACGAACTGACCACGCGTTCTCCACGCATCGTCAGACCATTGTCGTCGGGTCAGACTGTTTACCTGCAAAGTTAATCACCAACCTTCCAAGTTGCGATGAATTGACTGACATCGATGCCATTGGTATTGATGAGGGTCATTGGTACTCTGATCTACTTCCAGTCATTCGTTAAAGCTGGCATTCACGTCATTATTTGTGGTCTCATAGCAACGGAGCACTTAAAAAGACTTGGTGAGCTCGACACACTGTTCTCAGTAGCAGACGACATCACCTTTCTAAAAGCGTATTGCGCCGTTTGTCGTGACACTGATGGAACAACTGTTGAAGCGTCATTCAGTTGGAGACACAATCCAGGACCATCGTTTGTTGGTGGTGCTGAGCAATACCGCGCGGTGTGCAGACGTCACCATCCCTCAACACAAAATTAAGGACGTTCTCAATACGTCTCACTTTTTTAAATTTAGACATTGGACACATGAAGCGCCCAATGTCATAGAGAGAACATTAGAAGCATTGAAGCCAGTAATATGTCACACAGTGATCAGTACGTCGTTTTACTTTTAAAATTTACGAACACACTGGGAAGCGTCGAAGCATTTTATTATTGTGGTAATAGCGTCGTCGTACGAGTCGCACAACAATGTTAGATAACCAGCGGATTTGTATCTGAGCAACAGAGAGTCTTGCTCTTTGGATGTCTTACCTGTACCACCTGGGTTCTTGAACTCAATCACAAGCCCGCTGTGCTGTCGGTTTGCATTGGCAATAATCAAATCAGGTGTTCCACGTTGGTAACCTTTTTTCCACGAGTTTATTATTTTACTTGAAGTGTCTTGATTTTCACCGCAAGCAGCTATCAAAATAGCTTCTGGATAGTGTTTCCTAAGAAAATCAACGACTTTCGTGTGAAGATCGAACTCAGTGATCATCTTGAACTGGTTGTGTTTGAGACCGGCGTCAGCTACACCCTTTCTAATGCTTGGTAAGACTTCTGAGTGCATCCACTTTCCAAACTGTTTCGCGCGCTCCATTTTACTTGAGAACGCCAATGAGTAGACCCCAAGTTCGTTGATAAATAGAGCCTGTGGGCTTGACCTCAACATAGGTGTCAAATCACCACCTTTTATTTTACAGTCAGATTCAACGTGATCACGTATTGCGTCTTTTGGTCGAGCATAACCTATAGTGCTTGCGACGTCTTTCGCTTTGAACCACACATCACCGTTGCTCATAACCGTTGTGATTTGATGACTGTTAAAGTCGAGTAGTTGAAGTGTGGTCATTACTATACTCCTTCACGAGAAAAAGCTATACAGTGGTGTGGCGCACTTCTCCGTCGTTAGGGTCTCTATAGATTTGGTTTGTTGTGTACCAACGCATCCGATGTGTTTTAACACTCGGTTTACTACGTCGCCGTCTGAAAAAGTTTCTCACACTACAAACCAGCTTTCTGAATCTTCGAAGCTGAGACATTATAACATAAGGTGTGTCATCAGTATACGTGTTTCTTATGGTATTGATGGTGTTATTATATCGTCTGGCTCTTCCGGAGGTAGTAAAATAGGTTCACCATAAGTTTTTCTCGACCTCAGACCAATTTCAGCGTGGAGCTCAAGACTCACATCACCACGACCAAATGACCCACCAGCTTTGAACATGTGATCAGTCGTCTTATTTATCTTATACACTTCACGTTCTTTTGAGATACATGCTCCCATTTACTTTATACCATATTCCTTCATCGTTTTTCCACCCATGACCACGATGTCTCGGTTTGTCATGTAACCACTCACGATTTCCACGCCGTAGAATTCTATCAACGATGGGTATGCGTAAGGTGCGAGTGGTATTCTTGATCGATGTATTCCAAAAATTGTTCCGTAGGGTGTGCCTATCTTTTTCATGTTCGCTTTGAAGTCTGAGTCGGTTGACTTGACGTTGTTGACTCTGACATGTGAATTGTTCATTTGCCAGTGTATTGATATCATGTGCATTTTACTTATGTCAATACCACTCGGAATTGTGCACACGTTCTCCATTGCTGGGATGCTGCCACCATACGCGAGTCCATTAGCCATACCAGTCTTGTACCCTATGAACTTGTCCCATTGACCATCGTCGTTTGATATAATTGTCTCCCAATTTGATCCAGCGGTTCTCGTGGGTAGTCGCACTACAACAAAAATGGAGAGATCACACCATTGCATACTGGGGCAGTTAAAGTGAAGACCTGATTCAAGTGGAAATGGTGTTAACTCAGAGGACAGAAAACTGCGACCGTGACTGTTGACACCAACGACAGGGCCATAGGTCGAGTTATTTTGCACTAACATACTTGTCGCGTCACCAATGGCTTTTACTTTGGTGGTGTTGTTATGGAAGTCTACGTTTTTCACAGCGTGTGTGTTGGTGTTGAAGTCAAACACGACGTTGTGGTGTCGCACTTTGAAGTACCTCGGTAAATACAATTGATTTAAGACTTTTTTATTGATGACGTCTAGGTCATCGACTGGGTCCGCTACGTTTTTGATTGCTGACCCTTGCATGTCGATGGGTCCAGACATCCTTCCACCAGTCGCACTTAATTTGGGATCTTTGTCCAGATGTCTTTTCGTTCTTTTTAGTATTTTGTCGTGGGGGTCGCCAGACTCATACCCATAGTTTAGACTCATCACTACTTCAAGGTGTATTTGGTTAGTAGATAGCCAGAGACTGCTGAGAACCCTAACACTATCGCCAGCGTTGTCGTGTCTGACTTACTTGTGGTGGTGGTGTGTGCTATTTGGTTGGTCGCTGTTCTCTGTGGTGTAACTAGAGTTTCTAAGTGAGGCGTCGCATTTTCTTGGTGGACTTTTTTAATCGCAATCGTTGGTGTTGCATTCAAGCGAGTGTTCACTCCAAATCTCATGGACTCCGTGGCAATCTTTAATAAGTTGTTGTACCCAGCGATTTTATTCTTGAGGATCACCACGTTGCTTGGCATCAACCACGTAGACGGCGACACTGCGAGATTTTGGACAACGTTGGTGTCTCTAATCGATTTGTTCATGTTGAGAATCCATGTCGACACGTCGTAGTTGACAACACTGTCAGCAAACAACTTGCGGAATTCTTGTTGGGTCTCTAGACTTCCTGCAGAACCACCAACGACTGACACACGTGTTCTCGCTTGTGCACCAAGTGTGGAGTACACAAAGGCTTCTATGGATTGATTTAGATATTGTAGCCCAATGTTGGTGAAGCCATCTGACAATCGCGCGACGTATCGTTTATAATCGTTATGGGTGTCGTTGAGTGTGTAGACTCTGGTTTCACCAAGAGTGCCATCGCTCAGGACTTTACTCTGGTAGTAATGTTTTCTGGGAATCTTGGAAATCTTACCATACAATTCGGAAGCGTTGAACTCTCTACTTATTGATTTCATGGTCTCACCACCTTCCATTCTTCTGAGAAGTCTCCTAATGGTGAAGTACACATGAAATCTCATCACGCTTGTGACCACAGGGTGAACTTCTTGTGACACTGATAGATGTTGCAGCGAGACTCCACAACAGAAACTCGCGCAATACGTCGCAAACACAACACGGTAGTAAGATTCGCTGTCGTCCCACTCTGACATGGTCTTTGACGTGGTGATTTGTAAGGTTGGTAGCTTTGACATGAAGTAGCTATTTTGGTTAACAAAAACTTTGAAGTTATTCACTGGATAATTCAACACATTTTCCATTGGATAGCCATCCCAAAGCCCCCAGTGATTCTTGTGACCTTTTGGTAGTGGTTGGATAGCTCCACCACCTTGCCATATTATTGGGAACTTGCTATTGTGTAGCCACTTCCACATGTTCCTATCATTTTTGAAGGTTGTGCTGGTTATGTCTGTGCTGAGGATGTCATTGTTTCTGAAGTACACGTCAATATTTAGGATCTTACCGTCTTGTGAGATGTTTGGATAGAACTCGAATTTGCTTAAAGTGGCTTAGGGTACTTTTTGATGAGGTCTGCCTTTGCGTCGTGTGTAGCCTTCGACGTGTTCGCCATCGCACGCTCGTAGTACTTTCCATAGTAGTCGTGGAGGACTTTCTGCATATAATACACCGTATGTTATACACAATGCGAAAGTTGACGGTATTCATTGAAGGCGCAGAAAAAGTGGTGTCCTTTGACAACGCAATAATGGTCATACATGATAACCCATGCATTGTGGTCAAGACAGCCACTGTGTTTTGGGACTATCATACACAACAAGCGACGACAGCATTCCGGTCTTCACGCTGGATGACTCTAGGGTAGGCTCTTTTAAAAAGATTAAAGTGGGTGAAGGGTACTTTAGCTTCGACGCACTGGTCAAAGTCTTAAAACTAGAGTCTAACGAGCGTAAGGTGAATCTCGAGATAGAGAAACTGACACCCACAGGTAAATGTAGAATCAAGGTTAGTAGCTCAGCTGTGTTAGACACCCTTGGGCCTCTACTTGGTTTCGCGAGAAATGAGGTGATTCAGAACGACTTACAGTGGCACACTAGCCCAAACGAGGTCGACATGTATAGAGGTCTGAAGTACGTAGAAGTTTCGTGCGACATTGTTGAAACCGAAAGCAATGTAGGTATTGATGGTAAGCGTAGCAACGTGATCACGACGTTGCCAATACCCACCGAACAGTCTCTGAAGGGATCAGTGCAACGTCACATAGACATCGAGTCCAAGGTGAGTATTAAAAAAGGTGTTTACTCGAGTATGACATTTCGTGTCAAACCAAATAACGACGATCTTAAAATTGGCGCGGTGCTACTGGAACTGTATGTAGTGTGAATTATATGGAACTTGGTGTGGAGACAGAACAAGGGTTGCGAGACATTTACTACAATCCCAAGACAGGGTTCAGTGGTGTAGAGAAATTGTACCAACGCGCATTGGGAGACGGATTGAAAGTAACTAGAAAAACAGTGAAAGAGTGGTTGACCACGCAGGACACTTACACTAGGTACAAACCCATTGTAAGAAGACATAAGTTCCGCACTACTTTTGTTGGCTACCTTGGTGAAGAGCTCCAAATGGACTTAGTGGACATGAGTAAGCACTCAAAACAGAACGGCGGTTATTATTGGATACTAACAGGCATTGAAATATTGAGTAGATACGCTTTTGGTATTGCGGTTTATAGAAAAGACACTAAGAACATGACTGAGGCTGTTAGAAAATTGTTGAACGACTTTAACAATCGGTTTGGAGCCACGCATAAGCTAGCTCAATTTGATGATGGACTTGAATTCTACAACGTTGGGGTGAAAAGTTTGTTGAAAGAACACGACGTTAAATATTTCAGCACTAAGAGTGACAAGAAGGCTGCTGTTGTTGAACGTTTTAATAGAAGTCTCAAGAGTATTATGTGGAAGTACTTTTACGCTCGTGGAACGTACAAATGGATTGACGTTCTAGACCAGTTTGTGGACAATTACAATAGCAATATGAATCGAAGCATTATGATGAAGCCAAAGGATGTCAATAAGTCGAACGAAGGCGAGGTGTAGACCACTTTGTTTGGTCATCAATTCGCAGACAACCCATTGCCAAAGTTTAGAGTTGGCGAATCAGTGAGAATTAGTAAATACAAGAGCGTGTTCACAAAGGGCTACGAAGCCAACTTCACTGAAGAGCTGTTTAAAGTGGTGAGAGTTATTCGCGGTGATCCGAACGTGTACGAAATTGAGGACATAAGTGGTGAACAGATTATTGGGAAATTTTATGAACAGGAATTATCGCAGGTCAACAAGAAACTTGATGACGACGTGTACAGAGTTGAAAAAGTGCTGAAAAGAAAGAAAGTCAGAGGAAAGAAGATGGCGTTGGTCAAATGGTTAGGTTACGAGAGCAAACATAATTCGTGGATACCAGAAAGTGATATTCAAAATGTGAGCTAATACAATATGGCTGAAGGTGGGGAAGGCTTCGACGACCTCGAGATGGAGAACCTTGACAGACTTGATAAGTACACCGATGATCAAATAAATGACGAACTCGAAAAAACCACTCAAGATTACAATTTAATCAGCAACACATACGTTGACGGTGACATACCAGACATTGAGCGCGTTAAGGTTGAGAAATTGTTTGATAGAATGAATAGATTGCAGAGCGAGCAGGAGAGAAGGGTTCGAGAAGCGGAGACGTCATTTATCGACACTGACGATGGTAAAACAGTGACAATAAGAAGAACTAACACAGAAGTCCCAACGTTTGATGCCGACGATTTGCCATCGAATCCTGAGAACCAAGTTTTGATAAGCTTAGAAAAGTTCATTAGTAACGAGACTGGGGCGCGATTCGAGTTTGACATTCGTGACGACGACGTGTCAGCGCTGCGACTCAGAACGTCAATAAGTAAGAATAACAATATGTTACTCAAACCCATGCTCGATAATAACGAACTTGGTAAAGAGCAAATAGTTCTCAAACGTGGGAAGGGTGGTGCTCTGCAGTACAACGAGGCTAAGGTTGCGCAACGTGCAGTTTACCAATTTAAAGACTTTTTGTATAAAATCGAAGTCAACTCGAGAGACCGCGAGGAGACTGCGAGGAGTCAACCATTGTTGGACACCACACACACGAAATATGTCGACAAACCTAGACTAACACCAAACGAGAATCGCGAATTGGATGGCGCGCTCAATCCAAGTGAGAATGTGTTGCGTGAGTCAAGAATAGGTGACACTGGTGCATTGCAAATACAAGCGAACCATCTTCAAGAAGCGGTGGAACGCACAAACGAAGAAATAGCAGGGCGTGAGGGGGGTGGTGGAGAGCACACTGATCCACATGAAAGCGTGATTGGACTTAGACAAACTAGAGGCAGACAGCGTGAGTTTGACGAGCTTGTTGGTTTACGTGAAAGAGCGAGTGAACTTGGACAAGCCAAAGAAGAAGTCTTAGAACAGCGCAAGCTTGAAGAAGCTAGAGAGCAGCAAGAAGTCGATATTGACAGATTGCAGAAATTCAAGAAGTGGGCCAAAGAAAATATGGTTGGGTTGAGCGCTGTAGCAATTTCAGTGGCTGGAATTATAACAACTATTATTATCGCTGGGAGGTCTGCTGTTATGAAAGGCGCTATGGCCACGAGGTCATTCGCGCAGGCTGTTAAGGACGCGATAACGAAGATGGGCCCATGGGCTGTTGGGTTGGCTAACTTAGTTTACAACGCGTTGACGTTGGGTGCAAAGGGTATTGCTTGGTTGGCTCAGAATCTGTGGGTACTCGCGGTGGTGCTTGCGTGGTTCGCTTATGATTATTATAAGCTAAAACGGTAGTCTCAGCTTCGAGGGTCTCAGATTCGAAGATGACAAAACATATGTAAAGTATATGAACGTCACGTCAGCAGAATTGAGCCCTGGTTTTAGACGAGCGACCATGGGTGTCATAAAAGGGACGAGAACGCAGCACGTCATCACGTTGAACCCTAATAAGGTCAGTCCTGGCGAGGAGCTCTACGTCGATGTGCCGAAGCTTAAGATTAGTAGCTGTCTGGTGCCTGGATCGTTGGGTTTAGTGTTCGACTTTAAGAACGCAAACGCCAAAAGCTGGTTCTTGAACAATGTGAGCAAATTACTTTGTGAGAAACTTGTTGTAAGACTAGCTGGAGAAACTGTGTATGACAACAATGGGGAAAACTACACTGGTGTTTATCGCGACCTTTGGTAGAGCGTCAGTACGCGAAATCAAATGATTGATTACGGCATTGGTGGTGAGAACTTGAGAAAGCTAATTTCTAAGGACGACAGTGGCGCGACGAGTGGAGACGTTGTTAAGGTTAGTGACGCGTTGATGTTTAGTGTGATTGGAACGAAACAACGGATAAAGCTTGGTAAAATCATGGATGACCATGGGTTGTACGCTCCTTTTAGCATGAACAACAATTTACAGTACGTGATCACACTTCCGAAGGCCACAGGCATCATGGTGGCACAATCCAACGAGAGTGTAGGTGGGTACACACTGGAGAACCTAGAACTTGAGTATGAAACGATTGACAACCAGGAGCTCTCTGACGAAATAACGTCGTTGTACGCAAGTGGTAGGAGTTTGTCATACGAGCACGTCACGTTGATGAAAACCACTGAATGGGATAAAGGCACAACCATTGTGAACGAGAATGTTAATCTACCGAGAAAAAGCATGAAGGCGATTGTGTTGTTATTCACGAATAAGGTGCGAACAGATAGTGAGGAGTTTCTTCATCCGAATATCGAGAGTGTTAGAGTCACAATTGAAGGTGTGCCAAATAGCGTGTACTCACAAGGCATTCCGAAATTGAAGTTCTACGCAGAGGCGAGACGGTTGTTTGGGTTGGGTGAAGAACACGCTCAGTTCATGACCATACAGAAGTTCTACCAAAGCGGTTTTGCGTTAGTCATTGACTTGAGGAGCGTTCAAGATAATCGCAACGTCGCCACCGGCAAGAAAATTGTGAACACACAATCTGGTGTGCTTCTTGAGACCACTAAGAAAGCGACGACTGCGAATGTTATGTGCAGGGTGTTTGTGATGAGTGACGGATTAGTCAACTTCATGAACAACGGGTTGCAATCAATCCAGTATTAAATCAAACGCGGGTTAATGGAGACTCCGTTTAATATGTTAGTTGTTGGGATGACAGCTTGTGGCAAGACACATTATTTACTCAACACACTGGAATCTGAGTATCGCGGTAAGTTTGACTACATTATATTGATTTGTCCCACTTTCGAGTGGAATAAAGCGTATCAAGATTGGAAATATGTACGTGACCCTGATGTGTTAGCGATAGACTGTGCACAGGATAATGTTGACACTGTTCTCAAGTGTGTAACAAACACTTTTTAAAGGCACTAACACTCTGATTGTGTTGGACGATTGCGCGAGTTCTCAAGACGTCAAGAGTAGGACTAGTCAATTAGTCAACTTAGCTTTTAGCGTGCGACATTTTATGTTGAGCGTTATTGTCATCACACAACAACTGACGTCGATCGCAAAACCATATAGAGAAAACATTAGTAAGCTCGTTTGCTTTCACTGTCCGAGCAGGAGTGATATGAAGGTTGTTATTGATGATTACCTTGGAAACATTAGCAAAGAAGAAGTGTCAGCGATTTTGACCGCGCTAAAAAATCATAAGTATGCTAGACTCGAGATCTCACTGCGCTATCCATACAGTTACGAAGTTGTTGTTCCGCAATAAAATATGGGTATAAGTAATAACGCGATGGTGAAACGCAAAAGTGAAGAAAACCCCACAATTGAGGAATTAGTTGAGGACACTCAAGCCGCTGGTACTTCGACTGTGGAAGACGACATTGATGTTAAGAGAGCTGAACTAATAAGACTGTCTGGCGATGGTGTGGTGAGCCAATCTGAGGCGTACATTAAAAAAGCGTCTCCAAAGGTCGTCGACAAGATGTGAGTTGAAGAGAATGGAAATTGCAAACGCTTTTCTCACCGACTTGTTAATCAGCAAATTCGCTAGCTTACTAAACGGGTTGAACGCTATAGAGAATCCTGACGAACTAAATGACGAACTACAAAAAGACCCGTTACTAAAGAAAGACGTTGAAAGCATTGTCGCGGTTGTGACACCGTACGTGCCTTTCTTGGGTTTGTTGTCGGGAGGAATCACAACGTCGAAGCACGTGTACGACCACCATTTTAGAAGCGAGGCGACAAACACAGAGTAGTGAGCGAACGGACTAATTTGCATGCTAGCAGGTGGTTTCATAACAACCGCGCGAGCTCATTCACACAACGGCTTTTTATTCACGATATTTATAGTGTACAATCGTAACGAGTACGCTCAAAGTTAGACAGTCTTAGCATGGTGGTGATGGGTTACTCCTCACTCCTTCAAACACTGCGATTCTAATCTCGTGGTCAGCGATCTCCGCCTCTGTTGTCGCCAACTTTGTGTTGAGCTCGTTAATCCTCCTCTTTAGATTTCTTCTTTTATTCACTGCAGCCCTTCTGACTCTCTTCTCTTTTAATAACAAAACCTCCAGTCTCTCCTTTGACAACATAACGTTGGCTACGTTATCCATCACTACTACACCTTGCACGACAGCAGGTGGTTGTACGTGTGTTGCTAACAACAACCACAACTTTTTGAAAAAAATATTTTAAAACGAAAATATTTTTTTCAAAGCGAAAACATTTTTTCAAAAAGTTGTAGTTGCTATTCGCAATGGAATGTTGTTGTTAGCAACATCAACAGGTGACCTTGATTCGTATAGCAGGTAGAGCACTCGCATATGAAATCTATTTAACACTACCACTAGACTCTAGTGGCTCTCTCGCTGAAATTTATTAAACATCGTCACTAGAATCACAATCTAGTGGCTTTTTTTTTCGCGCGTGAATTGAAACAATGGTAGAACGCGTCAGTCATAGTTTGTCAAACATAAATGCGAAAATGACGAGACGACACAAAACTTTTTCAAAATTTTGACGAAACGTGTCGTATTTCGTCAAAATAGCGATTTGGTATAAATTTGGTGTTGTCTCGTGAGTCTCGCGCGTGTTTGACATCAATTGAGTAGAAAACGTGGGGGGTGTTTAGCCTAATTAACGATCGCCATAGTAGTATAGAGGGTGGGGCTACGAGCTTATTTGATGTTATCCGTAAATGTAGGTATTGGGGCAGCACCAATTTTTGTGCCGAATCGCGATTTGGCACAAAAATTGGTGCTGCCCCAATACCTACATTTACGGATAACATCAAATAAGCTCGTAGCCCCACCCTCTATACTAATATAGTCGGTAAATATTGTTCTGTAAAGAGCCTTTCCAATGCTTCGGAAAAAGCCTAGTGAACAAGCCAACATCGATTGTAGTGCTTTCCACTCATCACTCCCGTGATGCTTCCAGAGCTGCACAGACCCGCTTGAAATATGACATCTTCGAATCCACTGCCCTCCACGAAACGCCCAATAACTGCAAAAAAGGTCATTGCATGAAAATCGCCTAGATGAATTATTATGTCGGACCATGCATCTGGATTGTTCCAAACCACATGAAAAGCCTTGATTGCAGCTTCCACGTCAAGGGTGATGTGAGTGTGGGACATGTTGGATTGCCTCGCTAGCTGTCTAGATTGATGGAACATTTCTATGATGGTGGAGTGTTCGGTTATTGGGGAAGAAATAGGAGGCAAGTATGTCATCAGGGTTGCTTTGCTATGAGCCTGTTGAAAACGACGCACGATCCAACCAACGAATCTGGGGTTTGTCTGATTGGCTGAGTTTAGATACCGCACTGATTTCCATAACAGCAACAGCTTTGAACAAAACATCTCCGCGTTAGGAGCTGGTCTGGTCTGTACTTTGGCAAATGATGGTGGTTCTGCTTTTGGGTTGATTGCCACACGCTTATCAGCATTATCTCTGGAGAGTTGGATCGATCGTCGCTTTGACTTGGGAATAGTTATATCCTCTTGTCTCATCACAGCTGCAGCAGAATCCTCTTGAAACGCTATGCCTGGTGTAGTATGAATTGAACCAGCACCAGATGTGTTTATTCTGTGCTTGATAATGAGCGGCTATATAGTAAACTATAGCTGTGTTTCAGTATTTATACGACCTGGGCCTGGCCTACAATTTTATAGTATATAAACAAGCATTACTACTGTATGCTGGTCAGTGTTAATATATACACTGCTGTATAGTGAATAAGGGAGAGATTGGAGTCCAGAATATCGTTGATACCTTAAAGAAAAAAATTTTCAAGTTATTTTCAAGACAAAAATTACAGAAGCAAGATTTTTTTGTCGTGAATTTAGCAAGGATTCTCAATTCAAATAGGTCTTGTCGAATGTGGTGAATGCCCTTCTCGAATATTATAACGTCTAAAACGTTCAAAATTTAACAAATTTACGGTGGAGTTTGTTATTCACTTAGAGTTCTGGAACTGAGCGCGCATCATCATCGTTGTCTGTACTCTTATTGACAACAGTAATTAAACCAATCAGATTGCGAGTTTACTTTCAATCGTTGTAAAAACTGAAATATAAAATACTTACTTTGGAACCATGTGCTACTGGTTGAAGTGGTAAGTGCAGACCCATAGATTGAAAGTGTTGCACCAGTTCAGCCTGGGCAGTCTCGATTTCATTGATTGCGTCGTATGTGATAGAATGTCCCAATCTTGCCAGTATAGTTATCGGTAGTTTTTGACCAGTCATACTATGAAGGCCAGCCAAGTCCTACTGATGCATGTTTTGGCGTAAGAAATTTTCCCTTTGAGACAGCGTGAATGATATCCTGATAATACGAGTCAGTCAGTAGATCCACCCTTTCGGCAGTGAAATGATGACTTCCTTTTGGGGACAAAGGTTCCTTGAAAAACAATTGCAGAAGCTCTGGATATTGTCGCTCTCTGGAAGACAAACTCTCAACTGTCGGAGGCCACGGAAGTGAACAAGCTTCTAAAAATTTGAAGACAGACTCTTGCAGGAACGATGCTGCTCTTTTGATGGTGAATTGTTGGATACATGGAGAGCTTCTTGAAAGAATTTGATTGTGCAGGCATTCTCTGCTGATCACCACTTGTGGGATATGATATTCTGCTTGAAGAAAAACTAGTTGGTCTCCAAATGACTTCATCAGACGTTCTTTAAGCTTGTATCTGCTTTGCTTCATTCCAGTATTACCAGTATATCTTGTCATTAGTGTTTCCATCGACAAACATTGCTGCCCTCCTATGATATTCTCTACCAAAGAAAGAACTGCATCGTAGTCCCCGAGTTGTAAATTATCATTAGCACTTTCGGTTGATTCAGTTCTTTTCCTGACGACCCTAGTATATTCTAGATAGCACTTCTCGTGTTTTTGAAATTCTTTCGCGTATTAAATCAGTTTCTGTGACGGCTCTGATCATTTCTAAGTCATTCTGAGCAATAGCCGCTTCTTTAAATGTTCTCTCTGCAGTATCGGTGACAATCTTAGACAGTGGCTGTGGCGTACACCTTTCACCTTTACGTCTTTCTTCTTACAAATCATACAGATATTCGGGAAGATTCCTCTGGAGCTAGTATCTTCGGCACTTTGTGATGTATTTCTTGTCGTTCTTTGAAGTTTGCTACTAGAACCTTGATCGTCATCTTTGCTTGCTTTCCGTTTCAATAACGCTTTGGCATATACAAACTTTTGAAAGCATTTTCGATGGTAGAAATACTCAATTTCTCCCAAATTCTCTGGAATTTTATTGCACTGATCGATGTGATGGTTTTCGCCGCCAAGACTCTCTCGTATTTTCTTGCATTCATGCAGAGTTTCAAATGTGTTTGGACTTGGTCGAATCAATTTATCACCAGATGTGTCTGGTGAGCCATAGTGAACGATACAATCTGCCATTTCTTCCTACATTTTCTTAAAACCTAATTCAGATGAAGTAATACTCGAGAAACTCGTGATAGCTAATGCTGTTAACCACATTAACTGTCAATGATAATGTTGTTATTGTGAATGCTGTTTTTCCCACGGCCACGGTGTCAAATGTGCAACTTCCGCTTACAGCCGGCCCATTTGCGTACAATCGCAAAGTGAAAACATTTTCCAATTTGAGGTATGGTTCCTTTACAGAGAAATAACGAATTCGTTGTTAAAGCAACAAATTTTTATCCAAACCAACAAATTAAAACAACAAAATATTATATTTTGCCAAACCGCGGGAATTGATCGACGTGCTAAATTTAGTAATTACACCTGTCATCATCGCGGTAGGAGGGCTAAAAACTCCATAGATGTAAACATAAACGGCTTAGTTGCCTGTTCCACACATCAAATCATGAGTTATGCTCACAATATTTGTACATTTCTCACAACCATTTAGTCTATATGCGCACTTCAAGTGCTTCCCTTTCTAACGGTAAACGGCACGTTATAAACGTAAGAAAATGTTTCCAATTTGCTGTTGGACGCAAATGACTGTAAACCAAATACATAATTGCAATAGAGCGATTATATAAAACGTAATTTAAATAGTGAAAACGAGTCTTTAAAGCGTGAAAACGATGCTGTAATGCGTGAAAACGATGCTGTAATGCGTGAAAACGAGGCGGAAGGCCCAGTTTATCGTCTGAATACAATCGAATTTTGCACTCAGCACCCAAAAATTGCTAAAGGTGCCCAGATTAAACAAATTCTCCATTGTTGTTCGCTTCAATCGAGCAGATATCGTTTTTGCACCAAAACGAGGTTTAAACGCGAAAACGAGGCGGAAGGCCCCGCCCACAGCCTGTATACCAACGATTTTCGAACTCAGCGCCCCAAAGTTGACCAAGTCCACTTGGTCTCATAAATTTCCCCGTCGGGGACCATTCC
>JAYKKM010000345.1:377500-617500 GCA_035772405.1 Chrysogorgia sp. JL179-B06
GGCATTTTGACCACTTCAAATGTGTTGAGATTTCATGTTTATTCAAGCCAGAACAAAGTATTTCCCAGGCTCTCCTCAAGTTTCATATCGCGATACTCAAATAAATCAACATCACACCGTTTTAAACATGCTAACTGATCTTTTTATTTATTATGCACTTTTACAGTGATTTAGGTATACACTGCCAGTGTATATTGCCATTTACGTTCGACCAGTCACAGGCTCTGGTTGCCTCATTTAGTATCAATATGGAGAACATCCAAGTTTTTCAAGTTTGGACTTGAGCCATGGTAGAGACATTTCATTGTCGCCATAAAAAATATATTTGCAGGGCATTTCTAACCCGTATCCAGCTCCTCTGTTAACACGTTTTCCTGTTATGACAGCTTTCCCGTTGTTTGTTCCCCGCTTTAAAAACTTGCTGATAAACGGGGCCATCCTTACAGGAATGTGACCAAGTACTTCGTCATTCTTGTTTGCGGTGTTTATGTGTTCTTTAACTGAGTTTTCTCTTCGATATTCTGCATCGAGAGACCTTACTACAGCCACGGCATCCGGGTCCTCTACGTTGCTTGGCTCCCGTTTCAAGACTCTCTCCTCTCCGAGTTGTGGAATCCAGTTTGCCTGGTCTTTGTATACATGATAACCACGAATATAGGACTCCACCGTTATAAACGGCATTTTACAGCTGTGTGCCATAATTCACCCAGTGTTCGTAGGAATCTGATCTGTGCGCGTGTAAACATGCGAACATCCGGTTCAGTATGCGCTGAACCGGATGTTGCAGGTTTACACGCGCGTGTGTTGGCTGTCGAAATCGACATACAGCCAGCTTTGATTATTTGACCATTAGCATTGTAATGTCTTGTAGTAACTGCTCATGTATTACAAAGTATGTTTGTTTGACTTGCAAGAGGCCAGCCTGTAATAAATCAAAGGACTGCTCGATTCCGGCAGATGAAGACGCGCCTGGTTGGAAGGAATGTGTTTCTGTTGGCTGGTGTTTGCCTTGCTTCAACAAGACAGAGGCTGGTGAATGCAATGATAATGCAGTGAACCCTTCAAACGAATCAGAACGGAAAACGTGCAAGTGATGAAGGGCAAAGGCCAAAGAAACAAAGCAAGAACGAAGCGGCAGCCAAAACTTCAGACGACCAAAATCCAAATCGTAAGTGTCTGACCTTAGGCGAAAAGGTCGAGGCGATACAAGCATCAGGTCAAGGGCAAAGCCTAAGACAGCTGGCAAAGAGATTCGGATGCGGTAAATCGCAAATAGCTACGATTCTTTCGAAGAAAGAAGAGATTATCGAGGAATGGATATCAAATGGCAACTCGAGCAGCAAACGAAGGAACAATGAGAAGTTTCGAGATATAAATCTCCTACTTTGGGAATGGTTCAATAAGGCTAGGGAATCGAACATCCCAGTGGACGGGCCACTACTCAAAGAGGAAGTGCGCTTAATCGCAGAGCAACTAGGAGACACCTCCTTCACAGGTTCGGAAGGCTGGTTTTCAAAGTGGAAACAGCGACACAACATCGGACAATTGAACATCGCTGGCGAGGAAGGAGATGTCAAGGAAGTAAAGAGTTGACAAAGGGGTATACACCGGCAAACATATGGAACGAGGATGAGACTGGGACATTTTGGAAAACGTTGCCCAGTAAGTCCCTTGCAGAAAAGGGAAAACGCTGCCGTGGTGGAAAGAATGCAAAGCAACGAATCACTGCTGCATTCTTTGTGAATGCCGCCGGTGGAAAGGCAAGAAGCCGCGTTGCTTTGCTGGATTACCTGACATTTCACGTCCGTGTGGAGCCCAATATTTCAGTAATGAAAAGGCATGGATGAGGTCGGAAATAATGGTAAACATCATTTCCAAGCTTAACAGCAAAATGAAGCGGCAACATCGACACATACTGCTCTTTCTGGACAATGCGCCTTGCCACCCAGCCTCCCTGAAAAGCCAATTCTCTAACGTCAAGATCGAGTTCCTGCCAAAGAACACCACTTTTCGAACACAGCCTCTGGATGCAGGAATTATAAAAACGTGGAAGGTTTACTACAGGCGGAAACTACTGCGGTACGTTGCAGGTCAAATAGATGGCACGAAGACAGCGAGTGAAATAGTGAAATCGGTCAATTTGCTGATGGCTGTAAGGTGGATGGTAAAGGCGTGGGAAGAGGTTCCCGCAGAAGTGATCACTAACTGCTTTAAGCACGTTGGCGTGACTGCAGACGAAGAAATGAGCATGGAAATGGATGACGATCCTTTCGCTGGTGAAGAATTACTCGAAATTGAGGAACTTTTATCGAGAATCTCCCCAGATTTAGGCATCGCAGCCTTCGATGACGACGTTGCAGCCTACAAGCCTCCAGTCGACTCAACATTGCCTAACTGGCGAGAAAACATGCGGAAAGAAATCGTTGAAGAAGCATCAGAAGAAGACAATGGGATGAACGATGAAGAGACAATAGAGGAGTTTGACCAGCCGCTGGCAGTTCCAGAAATTAATTCTGTGCAAGGCGCCATGCAACTTGTTAAGAAGGTGACAGATTTCTCACACTGGCACGGAAACGAGAAACTGTCTCAAGCTATTGCACACGTCAATGACATGTTGTTGGACATGCAACTGAAGTCATTGAAGCAGTCGTCTATTCGTAAATATTTTGTGTAATGTACATGTATATGACTTGATTGTAACAATTGATATCAATCACACTAAAGACGTTTAGTTATGTTAATGTTTTTTAGATAAAATCGTTTTGGGATATTTAAGCCTTGAATAACTAAATATAAAAACAAGCAACCATTTTAAGACATTCTAAGTTTCATTTTGTGTGAGTACCATTGAAAGTCACCAGTATAAGCTCCTGTAGGCGGACAAAACTCATATATTCGACAAGCGTCCGTCTACGAGAACTATTCCCCTAGGCGGACAACTCTACTTACGGACACTTTTTCAGATTCCCAAGGGTGTCCGGATTGAGAGAGTCAACTGTATTTAATAAAACAGCTTCGTCTCTCTCTCCTCCGCAGAGGCTTCCAATTCAGTAGAGGGGGCCTATATGGTTCGGATAAGGAATGCGCTAGAGGGTAATGGTACGAGAAAAAACGCTGAAAATCGGAACGCGGGCGAGCGGAGAAACGAGAGGGAGAGAGTTAGCCTCAGATTTCAGGCGATATCTTAACGAAATCGGCGATTTCTTGGAATCCGTTTTATATCTCGGCAATCCTTTTGTTTCTCGTTCGGATTTTTCATGTAAGGAGACATGCGACCAAGAGCGTTTGGCTGACGTCTTAATTTATGTATTTTAACGTTGTTTTGATGCGATGGAAGAGCCGGATGATAATTTACACTCGAGCCAGAAGGCAGTTGCTGTTGATATGAACTGTTCTGTAGATTCTAAAGACGATATTTCGAGCACATCGTTCCAAGATATCTCGATCAATGGTAAGTTTGTCTAGAACAAACGGGACAACAAGTTTTTCCGCTGCGTGAAGGTAGAAGAAACTCTGTCATGAATTATTCAGATTATAAACGTATGTAATGATGTTGCTTTCTCGAATATATCAACATGAATTATTCAGATTAACGTACGTTTAATGTTGTTCTCTCGAGTCTCGAATATATCAAAGATTGCACCCCCGGTTTGGCGCCATATTTGGCCTGAAATCTGGCAGAGGCTAACTCTCTGTCCTCTCGTTTCTCCGCTCGCCCGCGTTCCGATTTTCAGCGGTTTTTCTCGTCCCATTACCCTCTAGCGCATTCCTTATCCGAACCATATAGGCCCCTCTACTGAATTGGATGCCTCTGCGGAGGAGAGAGGCTTCGTCTGCTATACACTCGTAGTTTACGGTCGACATATTTCTTTTTTTGTTTTAATTTTTTTAAATATACGCGCATTTATTCGGTAGTCATAGTTACAGTAAAATCTCTACGACTTTATACGATGGGATGTTTGGTGCGAGAAATTTCCTCTTCCTCCGGTATCACTGCAGTTATTTAATTACCGGTACCAAAGTTTCGATCCGTATCCTTGGATCCTGCGAGCTTACGAATCGAAAGCTTTGGTAAATAAATAGCCGTGATGTCTCCACAAAATCAAATTAATTATATTGATCGCCATGCAAACATACAAACTTATTCGTGATCACATACTTCCCTTTAACAGGAAAATAAAGGACATATGTGGTCTAACACAAGAAACTGTTATTGGGCTCGTGTAGAGTACGAGAGTAGAGGATTACCGCCTGAACACCGCAGAGCTTGCTGCCACTGATGATGTCGAGGGGATGATTGGGCTTATGCACGGCATGCTTGGCAACATATATGACGTAAAGCAATTTCTGGAGGCACAGCCAAAGATCCTAGGCGAGTTCAGCAAGAGAATAGATCCTGAGCTAAGTTTCTATTACTGGACTGGATCAAAAGAACGTTTCACGGAGTTTGAAATGCCTTCGTTTGATAAGCCATCTGCTGATGGCAAAGAAGAGCGTCTTGCGACAAAGTACTTTTGTCAAGACGAGGAGATCCAGGCGTTTGTGTTGCCAACAGAGCATCATTGCCACAAAAAGGTCGACTTACAGCTTGCGCAAAGTTCCACAGGGACCCAGTGGCATTGCCACCACCATAAATCTAACAGACAAATTATCATAGGAACATAATAAACCACAAAGCAATGGATAATCCAAAATTAATAACATTTTATTCCAAACGTTTCGACTATATCTTAACAGTCCACGGTTAAGCAGAATCCAATCAGTTGAAATGATGTTCAGTAATAATGAATATCATCCATGTAGGATTTCAAATTTTCAAAACCTTCCTCAAAATAACGTGAATTGTGGCTTTTCCCAAATTACAAAATATAGAAATATATCATTATAAAATCGGCTTCATATTCCCGATGACTAGTATTTAGTGTTCACTTGATAGCTTGTTTCATGGTGTCAGTGTTAATTGGCCGGAGTGTTGCACTTTAAGTGTTCACTGACCTCACATAATTATGGTAAACCTTCCTCGCGGGTGGTACCTGCATGTCCAAAACTCTTTTGGCAACTCAGTGACTGTTAATGTATAGTTAAACGTTTAGAATAGAATGTTATTAATTTACGAAGTATTTGTTGTTTTGTATTCTATATGTTAACTGGGAATTGTGGAAATATAATTATGTACATCTAACACTAGTTGTGACATCATGTTAAATAGTTTCTTAACAATTCAATTAACAGATTTGCTAGCTTTGACCACAGCTTTGTCCCACAACCCTTTTCTTGTAATGTCAATGGTTAAATAAAATCCAATCTTTCGAAAGGTAATACCAAACCAAATTCTATTTGCTTCTACTTCAAAATCTGGATCGTTCAGGACAGGATGAATGTATTTCGTTAATTCACTTGCTATATATTCATAACTTGAGGATGACATAATGTAAACAGCAATTGCATGTTTGTCATGCACATTATCCGGTTCTGCCTCAATTTTCACAAACACTGGCCTGTTGTACTCTTCCAAGTACACATAAGCACTTTCAAGGGCATCTTGCCTGCTATTAGAATAGCAGGTACCCATTACCTTGAATGGTAAACAATGGGTGGTTTCCGTTGCTTCGTCACCATCTAACAGGTCTTCATTAATTGTGCGACTGTTCATTGTTGGATGTACTTGCATCAGGGATGTACTTGCATCAGAAAGTACCTTGACACCACAATCCAATGTTGTTTCCTCTTTAGCGAGTTTCCATAGCACAGTGTGATTTTGACCATCAATTATAATATCATAGTGAGAGGTATACCGAAATTTACCAGCTCACATGTTTGGACTGCACCTTCACAAAGCTGTGTATCGTTTTTGAATGTGACCAGATTGAATTCTAGACACATAACTGGAAATTGGGGAATTCTCCAGCTGAATGAAGATCTTTCAAAGGTAAAAATGTCGCAGATGAATTCTGTATTCTCGTTCCCTGAAAAAGGAAAATATACTTAATTTCATACATACTAAACCCACAGCCAGCTTCAGCTTGATAAGGGGGTAACATCTACTGATTATAGTAAAATGTACCAGGACAGGGAGGAATATTGGCGTTGCCTGCCCCCCATGGGGACATTGTGGATGTTTTCTGGAATGATCCATTATATTTTTATTTACCAGTGGAATCTTAATGTAATATATGAAACACGAGGAAGTGTGTTTCAGGATATCCAAACACCGAGACGTTTGTTGAAAACCGAGGTTTTTTAACAAACTTCAAGGTGTTTGGATATCCTGATGAAACACTCTTCTGACTGCCGGTTAAATCTGCCTAAAATTTATAGGTCAAAGATAAATCTCAGTATAATGTCATAAATTAGGGTCAAATTGCAACACCTAATATTCGATTTTTTCTACTTTCCTTCGTTCACTCTTCAGAATGAATATTAAAAGTTAAATAATTAGTGAAATGGAAACATACCTTACAAAATGAGCATTGTTGTTAACCTCTCCATTTGCAATGTTAATATTCCCAACAGCACGGTCATTTGCATACAAAATGTCAAGTTTACTGAAGTAGAGTGTAAAGGGTTCAAATATCTTTCAAATTATTATTACCAACATACAATAATACACCCATGGTATACACAATAAAGTATCTATGCGAGCAAGAACTTGCCCATGTACTTGTAACCAATTTTTGCCAGACAATATTATGATGGTTTTGAACTATCCCTTATGAAAAAATCCTAAGGATCCTATAGGAAAATTGCATTTCCTATAGGAATTGGGCCAAAATCTAATAGGAATAAATTTCCTATAGGATTTGTGCCAAAATCTATAAGAATTCCTATAGGAATTGTAAGGGCATGTACACTGCATTTTATATACTTTATTTATAATATAAACTGATATAAACTGATTAATAATACAATGATTTTGTTCTTCTCTCTCTCTTGTACCCGAGCACGTTGTTCTGTGTCACATGATAATATTAACGTAATTTATGCTAATTATGCAGTTCTTTACACTCCCGGGCAGATTACTAAAGTAATCTGATAGAATGTTAACAAATAAACAATCGTCAAAGTAACTTATCGTTCAATAACTCTTCTCTTAAACGTTCACTAGCAATAGCAGCTGCACGTCGTGGTCTGCTTGAGTTGACTGTGTTCTCCTTTTTCTTTGAACTTGAAACTTGTTTTTCAACCTCAATATTCGAATGGGTTGGCTGAGAATCTTGCTTGACTTCAAGGGGTATCAAATGTTGGATTGACCTCTGCAATAAACTAGGCTTGCCATCACTTTTACCGACACTGATTTTGGCTGCTCGAACGATTCCGTCACTTCCAGTTAAAAGTTCTTCAACCTAACCAAGTCGCCAGAAATTTCGATTTGTTTTGTCGTTCATGAGGATGATAGTGCTGGTTTTCTTGATGCCCTTTGTTTACTCGCGAATTTTCTCGTAAATTCAACAGGTACTCTCTTCTCCCTGTGAAGTAAATTGCTGTAACATTCGCTTGTGATGCTTTGTCTTTCTGGTCAAGGACGAATTTGTACTCACAATCTCATAATGCTGACTGTTGGGTGTTGAACCAAGACGCCGTCCGTAGATTAGTTGTGATGGAGACAATGGATATGAAATGGACTCCTCGTCATCGTATAGGTAGGTTATAGGTCTTGCATTGATGATGCTTTCGATTTCCAGCAGCAGAGTGTTTAACTCATCGTAATTCAGGGTTGATCTACCAACGATTCTTTTGAGAACTCTTTTCACACTTCGCACCAACCGTTCCCAAAATCCACCCCACCAAGGGGCCTTTTCAACAATGAACTGCCATGTTACACCTCGGTTTGCTAGATACTTCTGAATTTCCTCAGATCTGCATATCTCTTTCAATTCCTTTGATGCTGATTTGAATGTTGACGCGTTGTCAGAAATCAGATTCGCTGGGACTCCACGTCTGCTGACGAATCGTCGAAAGCTCAGCAAGAACGATGGAACACTGAGCCTATGAGTCAGTTCAAGATGTATTGCCCTTGTTGACGCACAAGTGTATAAACACACGTATACTTTTGATGTCGACTCCACCGTGGCTTTATTTCCTTCGGCTATGTATAATGGCCCAGAAAGTCAAGTCCCGTGTTGGAAAATGGCGGGGCATCATCGACTCTTATTCTTGGTAAAGCTGGAATAGGTTGGGCATTGTAGGGTTTTCCTTCATACCTTCGACATATCACACACCTTCTCAGGTTTCGTTTGACTGTTTCTCTTCCTCGTAATACCCAAAATCTTTCACGCAATGTAGACAAGGTGTGATTGATTCCGCTGTGCTTGACGTCACGGTGTATCTCTTGGACTACCAAATCTGTGAAGTGATGTTTGGCGGGAAGCAGAATCGGTCGTTTTCCGGTTTCAGGAATAGGTGCGTTGTCTGCTCTTCCACGGCATTTCATCAAGCCATCCGTCTCGATGTACAGGCCAAATTGGGACACTTTGGGCGGCGGTAACGTCTTCGGTTTGTTGGTCAGGAATTTCAACTCTTCTTTAAATGAAGTTCCTTGAATTTGTCGAATCCAGATTTTCTCGGCTTCTAGGATTTCAGGTGCTGACAGTTCATCAGGTTTTCTGGTTTCATCTCCAGTCTGGTCTGCTTGGACTCTTCTCTTTAATTGCCAAATAAAACGCATCACATAGGCTGTGACACGCAACAACCTGATTTTGCTGCCAAATCGCTCGCAGTCGATAATCTTTCCAATATAAGGAGCTTCGGTATTGCTTGTGTTACTCGTTAGAATGTGGGTTACCTTTGGCGGCTGTTTGATAATTTCTGTCACAGCAATCTTGTCGATATTTTCTTCGAAAGGTGCTATTGGCCATTCACTTTCTGGTAGTCTGAGGAACTCTGGCCCATTCCACCATACTGTGTTTGATATCATTTCGTGAACTCGTACGCCACGGGACGGAAGGTCGGCAGGATTCATAACCCCTGGACAATGATTCCATGATTCCTTTTCAGTGAGGTTTCGGATTTCTCTCACGCGTTGGTTGACGTATTGCTTCCAGGGTTTCTCATTTCTTATCCAGCAGAGAACGGCGGATGAATCTGTCCAGTGGAATCTTCTTATGTTATCAACGTTTGGCTTCAATGCGGTTGACACGGAATCGGTAAGTCGCGCTAAGATGTTGGCACCGAGTAACTCTAACCGTGGAATGGTCTGTTCTTTAATTGGACATACCTTGCTCTTTGCGGCGACGAGACGCACATCGACCTCTCCATTTTCGTATGTCGTTCTAAGATATACAACTGCAGCAAATGCGCGTTCACTTGCATCAGAAAATCCATGTAACTGAATTTCCCCTGACTTGGTAATTGGCGTGAAGTAGCATCGAGGAACAGCTAATCCACTTAGCTTTTGCATCTCCGCAATGAGTCCTTCGAACTGTCGACGTGACTCTTCTTGTAATTCTTCGTCCCAATCGGCTTTATCCTTGCAGAGACCTTGGAACATCATCTTTAGCCTCACGGTTACTGGACTAACAAAACCAAGTAGATCAAAGAATTTCGCCGCTGTCTTTAATACTGTTCGTTTCGTTGGTGGTAGTTGGCTTGCATAACTTGTGATCTCGGAAAAATCGAAAAACAATTCATCGTTTTCGGTATCCCAGTTGATGCCCAGAATTTTGGTCTTTCCATCATCGTTCGATTGTGGACTTACTACGGATTCTACATAGGATCGATCGTCTTCGACTACGCTTGGCATCGCTGGGGTTTCCTTCTGGATTTGCGGAGAATCCACTCTTTCACATTGGTTTATACGCTTGGTTAGTTCCTTCGAGTTTGACTTCCATTTCCTCAAGTTAAATCCGCCTTCTTTCATGATCTTCTTCGTATTTTTGTAGATTTCAAATGCCTTATCGTCCGACGCTCCAGCCGGAAGGTCGTCCACGTACAGATCTTGTAGAACTTTGACTGCTTCAGGATCACTCTCTTCATATTTTGCAAGGTGGTGGTGCACAGTCGCTCCTAAGATGGCAGGACTTGGTTTAAGGCCAAACACTAGACGACAAAATCTCAGTTGGACCACCTTGGGTTCTTTGGATGTATGGTCGTCCACCCATAAGAATCTCAGCTTATCACGATCGACTTGCTTTACTTGAATCTGTAAAAATGCCTTCTCAATGTCGGCGGTTAATGCAACGGGATGACATCTGAACTTGACCAGGATGTCAAACAATGAGGGTATGAAATTAGGACCCGTTTCCAGATGACCATTTATGGAGCATCGACCATCAATTCCCTTGGCACTGCCATCAAATACGATTCGAAGTTTTGTGGTTTCCTTCTCTCGTCGCACCACTCCATGATGGGGTAAGTAATGGACATCACTTGCATCCTGTTCTTGTACTGGAACGGTCTCAACAATTTCGTTCTTAATTTGTTCCTGGATAATGGTGTCATACTCGGTATACAGCTCCGGATCTTTCTTCAGCTTGTTCAGCAACGACTTGAGTCGGCCCTCGCAAAGTTCAAAATCACGAGTAACTAGATCTTCTTCATCACTTTTCCATGGCAGGCCAACTTCATACCTTCGTCCATTGAACTCGATGTTTTCCAAGAACTTTCTAGATGGGGTTTCTCTCTCGACAATTCCCAGAGATTCGACTTCCCAAAAAGCCTTCAGCGTGTTGGCAAGAACTTCATTTTCATCGGATTGTTGAGCTGAAGTTGCATGTCCATGGATTGTTAGGTTGGCTGTAACAAATTCAGACCTTGCGCCATTGTTACACACAGGGCCTATGAGTAACCAGCCAAACTTGCTACCAACTGCTGTTGGGCCATCCTCTCCCTTGATGATCTCCCCGGTTACTATCTCGAAATAATAATCTGCACCAAGCAGAATGTCAATGGATTCATCTCCACCACTGATATCATCTGCAAACTCTAGACCATCCAGATGAGGGTACTTTGAAACATTGATACGTGTGGCAATCGGGGAACAAATAACCGAGAATGACAGGGCATTAACTTCTAATTGAAACTCACCGTCCAAACCCTGTATATGGAACTTCACATTATGACAGCTTTGTTTCTTGAATCTTTCTTCTCCAAATGTATTCAGGTGTACCATCTCCTTCTTCGCAGGTGGTAGGCCTAATTTCTTCAAATTATCGGTTATGTATGTTCTCTGGCTTCCTGAATCGAATAGAACTCTCGCTTTGATCTTTCTTGAGCGGTCATGACTGAGCACGTACACCATCGCGGTCTGCAGCAATACTTGGGTCTTGTTATTTGTGGTCGTGGTAGTTGTTTTAATAATTTCTTCTGGAATTTTTTGTTGATTTTCGTTGTGGGGGTCTTCTATTTTACGCCCCTCCTTTTCTTTGCCATCATCAGCCGGGATTTCGATTTCACAGAGGGACTGGTGATGAGAACCATGGCACTTCCGGCACTTCCGCCTTTCACATTCACGAGCTTGGTGACCTCTTTGTAAACAAATGAAACAACGTCTGTTTCTTCTCAAAATATCCTTTCGTTGATCGGGGTTTTTCACCTTCTGGCAGGATGACGAGAAGTGAAATTCGTTGCAATACACGCATTGTATTCTCCCCTTCGTTTCGTCTTGCTTGGCAAAGAATGCAGCAGTCGTTGATTGGTACTTCGGTCGATTATAATTATGGCCACCTTTGTTATTGATTTCCTTATCCTCGGTTTTGAGGCTTTCACTGACCTCCCTGGCTTCGACTTCCGTTTGTATCACCTTCATTATCTCATCAATCTTCCAAGCCTCACTTGGGGACTTTCTTGCGATATGCAACCGCATATCGTTTGGCAGTTTGGACATTATGATTGGAATCAATAAACTGCCATATTGGTCGGATGTGACTCCCAATGACTCCAAACCTCGAATGTTGGCATAGATACGGTCGTAGACAAAGCGCAACGATTTTGCCTTGTCGATTGTGCAAGCTTGAACTTTTAGCAGTTCTTCCATATGCGTAGCGATGAGATGCTGTGGTCTTCCAAAGCGATCTTTCAGGATTTGGATGGCTGAATCGTAATTTGTTGTCGTCAAGGTAAGACCTTGTATTGCTCTTGCAGCCGGGCCTTCCAGTAATGAGTGAAGATAATTGAATTTGTCTATTACAGCCAAACCCTCGTTTTTGTGTACAGCTTTTTCAAATATGTCCCAAAATGATGTGTAAGCATTTGCATCCCCTCGGAATTTTGGCAAATTTAGCTTGGGTAATGTTGGTTTAATGAGATATTGACTTGTCGTGGGACCTTGAACTGGGGGCACTTGTATAAATTGACTCGTCCCGTTGTTATCGATGCTGGTTTCAACTTGATTCTGCTCGACTTCGACTTGAATAATGTTCTCAACCGAAGTACTCGACTGTCCTTCGGTTGCTGCGGTGTGTTTTAGACCATGTGTCGTATTTACACGTTTCTTCAATATGTTATTTAACTTGCGCTTCGTATCTGCAATCTTTTCCGTTATGGTCGACGCCTCTTCGACTTCACGTTCGATATCTTCGATTTTCGCTTGAGTGAGCACATCTTGGTCGAGCTTCTCCAAGATTTTTTCCTTTGATTGTATGAGACCAGTGAGGGTTTGCAAACGCTCCACTGCTTCTTCCGGTATGAGTACGATTTTAAAAATCTCTTCGCATTCTCGAATGAGTTTCGTAAGAACACCACGATGTGCCCCACGAATTGCAACGACTCTCTCCAATTTATCCTCGCTTTCCATTGACATGTTGTAGATTACCAAAGGGTTTTAGTGCCCCACGTTGGGCGCCATTTTATATACTTTATTTATAATATAAACTGATATAAACTGATTAATAATACAATGATTTTGTTCTTCTCTCTCTCTTGTACCCGAGCACGTTGTTCTGTGTCACATGATAATATTAACGTAATTTATGCTAATTATGCAGTTCTTTACACTGCATATATGTTTATATACTAATAACTCATTGTAGAAAAGAAAATATTGTAGTTATGCTTATGAATAATTATTAACAAACCTGCGAATGTATAAGTAGCAATTACTTGTTCTTACATTTTTCAAACTCATTTATAATTTATAATAAACATTTTGGATATTGAATACATCAATTGTCCTGAAGACTCTGTACAGTGTACATGTATATACAGTATGAATTTTTATCATTATCTGTCAACTTTCTACAACCTGGATAACGGCACTGAAAGATAACGAAACGCAAATTATCCTTCTTCAATGTTCCCCAACTCATTATAATTAATCAAGTAAATGGCAGGGACAATTAAGAACATTTGTAACATTTCTGTGCTCTTTCCCTTCTTCAAGTTAACCAATTTTAGGAGCATATTTTGAAGAAGGATTACAGCCCAAAACAGCTTGTCCCTGCATTTAAATGAGAATAATATTAACAACTTTCTCACTTGTATGTAATATTTCCTATGAATTTGATTACCGTACCAGCTTTACTTTTAATGTTACTCTAAATGTAACTTTTTTCAGCATTTGTACAATATTATTGTCCAACTTTCAAGACCTTTTATGTTGATCGATATCACAATACGGTAATAATATTATACCTTGGATGGTCTGTTTTTTTTGCCTCCTTATATGAAGTTCAGCCAAGGTCATCGGAAGCAAACTCTCCTCAACCTTTGAGGATTCTGGGTGAATTATTATTTTGGCCTTTTGTGCAACCACAACTGCCTCCGATTAATCTTGCTCGGTCTGCGGTGGTTTCGCACACTTTGTGAAATGTCCTTTAGTTTTGCCTATAACATGTAATTTGATCATTGGTTCAATATCTTACACTATCCGTTTTTTGTGCAGGGGCGGCGTGGGTAAAAAATTATGGGGGATGACAGGGTGTGTAATTGTTTGGGGCCCACCATCACCAGATTTTAAGGGGGTCACCTGGAAATCTCCTGGTGGGTCACGCCACCCCTGGTTTTGTGCATGTAATGACCTATTTCACCCTTTGTATGCAAAAAGCATGTATCTGTTAATTAATTTAAGAGATGCCCATCCCCTCGATCTGTGATAACACATGATGGTGTGCAATCATTCATATTTTTACAAACTCACAGTTATGGCTGCACCAGGTAACACAATGGCATCCTTCAATGTCGGAAAGCGTACAATTAAATGCTGGCAGATTTCATTATAATGGCATGATAAGTCATGCGTTAATGCCATGTAGAATCTTACTGCCTTCTTAATTAACCGTGCTCTCACGAGCAGGATTTTGTCAGTTTTCTCGGCATCTAATATAGTTGAGGTGAAAGGTGGATACGGCAGCGGATTTGGGAGAGCAGTCATCTTGCAATGTATAAATGGCTTGTTAGCAGAGGTGGATGAATCCAAGTTCTTTGCAACAGTCTAAAGGGACATTATAAAAGGAATAAAACTGTTCCTGATATCAACAAAATATTTGTTACATACTTTAGGACCAATTAAGCCTATACAGGTAGCTTATACTGAGGCATAATACGATCGTCTAGTACTACACCTAACACAAGTAACATACATCTGGTAACCATATACTGTAATAGCCACATTGCATTTTGAGTGTTATTGAGCATGTTTTTGTCGATTATTTTACGTAAGGTATTTTACAAACCGTATATGATAACTTCCAAAATATTACAATTTTAGCCTTTTACCCCTTGACAGGGTGATTCCCATGAAAAAATATGCAACTCTCCCTGCCCAGGGTGGCCCATGATTGCCAATTTGGACACCCAAGTTTCAGATCCTGGCTAAGACCCTGCATGCATATAGGCAGACCTGTAGACTTTTTTTGTTAGGGACCGCTTTATACTCTGGATGTGCGCTGCATGACTGCTGTGATGGTCGCTGAAGACACGTAATCTAATACGTACATGTATATACGATTATAATTTGTTTATGTGAACCCAGGCTCTCGCGGCGTTGTCTTTGTTTGGATAACGCACCTTAGACTGGTTAGTAGACAAAAACACACGTTTTACGGCCGTTTTTCCCGCTTACGCAGGGGTTGGCCAGTGGTTCCCCACGACAGTTTCCCCCACTTTCCACGATCATGTGCATCTTCAGCCCACTCTCTCTCATATCCCTCTCCACTACCTGGCTCCATGTCATCCTTGGCCTTCCTCTTCCTCTTGCACCATCATCTTTCCGCAGCACATGTCCCAGCCACCTTAATCGGCTCCTCTTTACCACGTCAGACACCGATTCAATACCCATTCTTTCCCTCAGCTCCTCACTAGACACTCTATCCCTCAGCGATACGCCACACATCCACCGCATCTCTGTCCTCTCCAGTCTATTATTCAGCTCCACAGTCATGGCCCACGTCTCACTTCCATACACCAAAGCACTCCTCACACAGGCCACATACACCTTCAGCTTTAGCAACACTTCCTTCCTTGTCAGGATCCCAGAGAGCTCTTTAAACTTTCCCTATGCACAACGTACCCTTGCCACAGATGCTGAATTTGCTCCTCCACCCCCATTCAGCATATCCCCCAGGTAACAAAACTTTTTAACATTCTCTAAATGCACCCCATTGCCCAGATCCATGCTCTCATCTACGTCACTATCCTCTCCATCCTCTGCTCTTTCACACACCTTAAAAACAAACGTATCCACAACTCTAGCCAGCGAGCCCTTCCCGCCTGAGCACCGCTTGTGTACCCATCCACTACAGCCTGTGCATTGAATAGAATTATTTCCAACACCCTTCCCACATATACTACACGGCCACTTTTCAACATGACCACTGTTCTTCCTTGACACCATCACCTTAGTCTTACCAGTGTTCATCTTCAAACCCTTTGCCTCCATGCATTCTTTCCATCGCATCACTTTCTCCTTAAGCTCCTCAATGCTCTCAGCCATCAAAACCAGATCATCGGCATACAAGGGATAGACAGAAGGGATATTATTGCGCTCGCCCTTTTAGCTTTTTTGTAATGGACATTCGATCGGTTCCTATGCGAATCCATAATCGTAAGTTTTAGTTATCAGGGATGTAGCCAGCGAAGAATGAGTCCCGGGTAAAATATGATAGTGGGACAACGTATTTTTAATGAGGATCGTTCGCGGAATTTTTTTGAATTTTGTGTCTGTCTGAAATAGCATTTCCCACGTTTCACTTCTGGAATTGAGGTCATTTTGAGCTTAATATAAAAGCCTGACATGCCATTAAATGAGCAAGTACAACACTAATTGAATGACTAAACAGTGTATTTTATTTTACATAACAAGTGGTTAATGATTATGTCTATTAAGTGAAATTGAAAAACTATATTACAAAAAATATAAACTACTCAACAGAACGGCTATCATTATTACTATAATATATATTAGTATAGTATACAAAATTTTATCGTGTCTTTGTTTTTAATGTTAAATAATGACACGGCGATTCTTCTTAGCTGCCCACAAGTTGACCACCTCTTCAAAAGGAAACTCTTTTAAGATTGGCCCTTCGATAACAATTCGCATAATCGAGTCCAGAGTCTGTTCGTTCATCCTATTTCTTAGGTGGGTCTTAATCAATTTCATTTGGCTGAAATCTCGTTCAACATCAGCGGTGTGAGGAGGAATAGCGCGGTAAATTTCTGTAAGCCATGACATTCCTGGGTAGATAACTTTCAGTACATTACCCTAGAATCCAGAAAGAGCTTTGACAACTTCTCTACAACTTTTAGTCACCCAGTGGTCAGACATGTACTGCTTGAAATCATCCCACTCTTGGATCAATGAGTCGACATCTTGATCATAGCCGAACCGATCAGCAAGGATTTTAATTTCGTCTTTCCCATAATCTGCCCGTACTTTTTCCACATCAAAATCATCAGGTTCAGCATCGCCTTCGACATTGTCATTGGAATCGCCAATACCATCACCTTCCTCGTGGGTCAGGGCGAGTGTGAATGCCTTTGGGTCGAATATTCGGAATGCTGCCATGAGGTCACTGTCCGTGAATCGCGCATCAAGGTTGCTTATTAAATTATCGACAAACTTTGATTTAATATTTTCGCTGAATGCGTTCTTTGTCTCATTAGGGTCTGAAGATCCAACTCTCAGATTTCTTCTATTGTATGTCACTGTTACACCGTTCTCTTTCAGCTTTGTAATATACGACTGTATATTTATATTGCGAAGTCGCGGAGAAATCATGCGGTTTGACTGTAAACAGTGAACTATAATGAATTCGATTATTAGTTACTACACTGCCGTGCTTGAATAAGTTCTCTTATGATAGCGAGTTGCATACAGCCTCTATAATAAATTTCCTTTTGAAAAAATAGAGCGATTTGACCTTGAAACGAATCGAAATATGAAATTTGAAACCCGTCAAAACTTTGATGTTTTGGAATTTGAGTCTTTGCCTTTGGCCTCAACTCTCACAGTTAATTAGAGATCTGTCACGCATTTTCGTTAGTCATATCATTTGATTTAATTGCATTCTCGCATTGCGGATTTATTCTGTACTTACTAAATATCAATCAGTTAAACTTCAATTATATCTACCGCACGAAAACTGTATTTAATGTGCTGGGCGGAATTGGAAAAAATACGTTGAGTGCCGGGTATTTTGAATTTCTGCCGGGTGGTTTACCCGGCTCCGCCCGACGTGGCTACATCCCTGGTTATGTTATTGCGTTACCTTTGGTTAATACGCTTGATTTTGTATTGATTTGTGGTATGCTTTGTAATCGCATGATTTAGGGTTTTGAATAGCGCTTTGTTGTTATTAATCATTACTGTAGTTTTCACCGTATTTTGATATACAATAAATAAATTGACTCGATTCATTTGTGGTTGATCACATGCGAACTCCAGTCGATCGCTCTCGACGAGGGTATTGGCTGGGAACGCGACAACTGCTATTTGTCCCACAAGCGCTTGTCACTGGCAATCACTTGGGTATTAGATAGTTCTCATGTCATATCTAGATTGTACCAAGCTACACTCCCTACCAAAAGACAATGTGCCTATAGAAGCCTACAGTATATGCGAAACATATATATATATATATATATATATATATATATAAGAGTAAAATGCCAAATATTAACTAATTTAATATACACTTAATGGAATTACCATAATAATACCACTAGATAAATACGAAAACTGAACTTGTGGATAAACTTGTGGCTACTCACAGCAGATACCCTTACAGAAAAAGTCTATAGGCACCTATAGGCAATTGTGCTAATTGCCTATAGAAGCCTATAGGCACCTACAGTACTGCCTAGAATTAACCTAACACTGCGGTTGACACATTCGACCGCAAGAGTATTGGCGACCGTACACTTCGGATTCCTATCTCGCCCGATCGTAAGAACACGAAAGCAAATTAAATGAATAATTTTTATTGTATTCAATGGGTATTCAGGACGCTATTGTGTCGAACAACGGTGATTTAGACATTATTTTAAGAGTGTTTTGTCTGAGTTAATTCTTACTTCAACTACATGTATATTAAGAACGAGTGTAAATGACATTGTACTTTTTTACTACTCTCGGATATTCTATCGCTGCGATATGCCTAACCTTAATTAATGGTAAATAATTTGCTTCCTTTTTTACCGTCGATCATGAGTAACCATGACCTTACTTATTTTATCTAAGACCCGTTTTTCCAGTCGTATTACTTTAAATTTTGGAGGTCATACTCTGATGAACGCCTAGGCTCGAAACGTTAGTATTTCGTTACTAAAAATCTTTGCAATTTGTTGCGTTGACAGTGTTTGGGATATATAGCAAAGTGAAAAGGTGGTGAACTGTTAATATTTTTAGCAACGATATACAGGCTGACTTTCGAGCTGTGTCCTTCGTCAGAGTAAGACCAAAAGATATTTTAAACTGTTGAAGAACATCTTTACTCTGAACGCGAGATATTGTGTGATTAAAATGTGGCAGGTCTTGTCGTGTTGTTGATGGCATTAGTTCCCAATAGTACTAGTGTCAGAATTATCAGCATTCGAAGATATAATTCATATATGTGACCATATACATATACATCGGCGCGCGTATATCCGGCGTAAATTATTTGTTTGTTGAATTAATTGTGCGAGTTAGAATGCTCCAGAAACACAGTCATATAACAAGAGCTTTTAAATTGGAGTAATGTATCTGCGGTATATATCTGGAGTCTAGCTACCTTTCACTGCCTGTGGCCATGATCATATTTACTATGACAAATCATATTGATTCAATATGCCAACATGTCATATAAGACGACAAAATCATCAAGCGTCAAAGATTCGGCAGTGTACTTTAGAGCAAGGCAGTTTTTCCGCTAAACTGCAGATTGCAAGTCTACGGTAGTATTAACTTGTTGCTCGCGCTCATCGGACTGTTTTTTATTTGATTGAATAGCGATTGAGTGATGAACCAGGCGCGTAATTCGTGGTGCCACAGGAAGCCATAACGTCTATTAGTGAAGCGAGTTTATTTGGTATTTATATATATCCGAGCGCTGGTGCAGACGTGCAGTCTACTCTAGGAGAAAGCTATGTTAACAAAATATTATTTATTTTGTGTAAAAGATTGACAGATGGTGGCGTGTTTGACAAATTAACTTCCAGTGGTCGACTCAAGTCGGAGCACAGATGATACGAAATGTCTCCACTAAAAATGTTTATCACAGCTTTCATTACAAAATTTTCAAAGCGACTGTGAACATTAACCTTTAATCTATCATGTAGCCGATTTTCAAGCGAAGATGTTACCTAACAACTACATTAGACATCAAAACAAATCACTGCCGAAATAAAGTTGCATCCTGTATGCATGCAAGACGCACAGTCAACGGCCTACCGAACTGATGTAAACACTGACTCATTGCCTTTGTTTTAGTGCGTAATAAATTCAAATATTATCATTATCGATGGATTCTTCCCTGTCACTAAGTGCAAATTCCAATGCTTGCTGGATAGGTTCATCAGCTTTTGAATCCGAGCTGATTAAGATTGTTCTTTGCCTCTGTATTTGCTGGAAAGGTTCATCAGATTTGTTCTCTGCCTCTGTGTTTGCTGGCATTTCGAAGTACGGGTGGATAGCGGGAAGAGGTAAAATGTAGTCAGGCGCTAGATTGTTAGTCATTTGAGTTAATGTTAATTCCGCGATAGATTCGAAAGTGGTGGAGACGGTGACACGCGATGCTCGTACCAACGTTCTTCGCTTGCCACCAGGTGTATGCCTTCGTTCAGTTCCTGTGCCATCCACGCGACGCATGCCATTGAGTTGTCATACGTCCATTTATCGGCGTCTATGATTGTTTCTGCATCTCGAAGAATGCCAACCGTCTTATAACGTTCTCGCTCCCAAAATGTAGCACGTTGTTGGTGGTAATATGAAAGGGGCTGTTATTTTCCGCACATCTCGGACTCGTACGTTTTACCGACGCCACCATCCATCCACCCTGCAAGGGAGGAATCCATGGTGGACGCCGACCAGTCATTGACCAGTCATCGACCAGCACAAGTTGTCACTTCGTCAATCGTGGCGGCAGAGAATTGCGCTTCATTTGTTGACACCACACACTCTGCATGGACTATTCGTCGCAATATGGACGCCCACAATGTCTTTCCCAAATCTTTTGGACTGGCGAGGACCAGTTTTCTCACCTATGGTGGTATCCTCGATGCAACCAGACACTGATAGCACTTGTTTAAAAAGTGCAGTTGCGTCGCTGAAACGGTAAAAGAGTTGAGTATACTTATGCAGAAATAACCGCAATCTGGCTTGTCCGTGCAATCATAAGCAAGGAATGTCCTCGGCAACACCTTTCTGTATTGTTCCCTCTGAATAGGATGCCGAACGAATGTCCTGGTCGACACCTTGAATGCCCAGCTGTCGTTCACTTCGATCAGGTCATTGTTGAAGGTCAGGCAGCGCTGAATTTTAAGAAGGTGGAACTCAGGGCTTCCGGAAAGTTTTCGGGCAAACAATTAAACCTTTGTGCCATGCAGATCTTGCGAACTTATTGAAGCTCGTTAGCTTTAGCTTACTTTTTCGTGTAACAAGTATATTCAGACATGCAGCTTTGATTTCGATCTAGTAAATTTGTTTACCAGTAATATTCAAACGCAGTTGCAAACAGTTTAATTTATTCCTATATCATACCAGCACACAACTTCCTTTTTTTGTAGATATCCAGATCACACACAATGTTGTCACCGAACACCATTTTTTCTTCTTGGTCCGTTTAACTACCAAAGTTGATGGATGATCAGTTTGAGGATCGATGGATTCTTCTCTGTCACTAAGTGCAAATTCCAATGCTTTTAATTCAAATTCCAACTACATTAGACGTCGAAACAAATCACTACCATAATAAAGTTGCTTCCCTTCCTCTCTCTTATTATAGATATGCACGCGAGGCGCACAGTCATCGGCCTTCCGAATTGGTGTAAACACTGAAATTGCGCGTGGAAATTGCACGAGTGCAAAAATATGGTGTTCACTGTTTACGACAAACTCCTCCAGAAACTTGCTTCCTATATACTTCTTAGTTTCAGAGAGCTTCTAGGACTGTGCGACCAAATGGTTTCAATGTGTAATCCGACAATCCCATATATACAATCCCAGCCAAAACATAATTTGCTCGCAGTCCTGAGTACTATAGGAAAAACTAAGTATAAAGAAGCCACAAAGTTTGCCTGCAGGAGGTTAAACAGTTGTTAAACTACAACGGTTTTTCCATGCTTTTTAAAAACACTATTTAAAAATAATTGTAGTGTAGGGTAGAAAACAATAGAGTACTTGTGCAATGTCATTGTGGACGGTATGATATAAATGATATATAAATCCATCGGATTACAAGCACCACGGCATTACCTGCATCATGACATGTTCACGTCAAAATCAACATATATAAATGGGTATATTTATCGCCCAGAAAAATACTTGTGTGTGTGTGTGTGAAGCTGAAAATGGAATCTCTAATTATATTTATATACCTGTTTCATGATATTAGACAGTATTTTCATCACTTTTAAACGCTTTCCTAGTGGTCTAAAATTAACAATCGTAAATTGATTTTGTTTCTATCATGATCATCTAGCAACAGTGATTTTAACAATTGTAAAATAATGATGTACTCACTTGATCCCAATTTTATCAAGCGTATCCTCTGTGACAAGTTCCAGAGTTTCCGAAACTATTTCTTCAACTATATAGATGTGAATGAATTTGTGGTGAATTTGTAGAGTATGTACTATTAAAAAATGTTGAACATAACAGTAAAATTGTTGTCTTGCAATTAAATTAAATTGCGACTAAAAACAAAACAAGACGTGAGCCTGTCAATCAGACACACGAAATCACTCTTTAAAGGGCTTTCGCTCGAAATTGTATAGTCCTCTTACTGTCTTACACACGATTTCTTACATGTATTTCTAACACTACCTAGTGCCTACACAGTACGCAGAACAACATTTTTATCGTACTCTTCAATAAAACAAGCATATGCATGTTGTACTGTATAATATATCCATTTTGAAATACTTAACAGAGAGATTTATACTATATACCATTAGAAAGCCAACGAAAAATCACAATCGTAGTGCAAGTTTAAAGGTGCCGTTCAGTCCGTTCTGCGCATGTGCAAGCTTTGTTTACAAAGTTTGTTTATATTACACTATAACTATTACTACATGAAGTAATAGATATTCATTAGGTTCACACGCTTGAGCTCCGACATTAATATGGATGAAAGTTTTACGTTGGACGATATCGAGCAACACGAGATTGAACAAGCTGCGCAAGTGCCGAATACCGACAATATATCGGTGTGTTATTGTTGTAGAGGGATTTGCCTGCGAGATTTGTAAGAGCATCAATCAATACTGCTCGCTTGTTTGTCGCGTTGGTTCTGTAAAATGTATGAACAAACGAAGTGTGTTGGAAGACTTAAGCGAATCGGATTCTCCACAAGATGCACCGGTAAGTTTATGAGCTTGATCACCTCAGTATAATATTTCTTTCGAAAAATCTTATTCTCGAAAATATTTTCACAGGAATTTAGTGACGACGATTATATATTTGAAGAGCGAGGAGAACAGGCGAGAACGTCAAGGCGAGGACGTAGGCGAGGGCGCCGCGGTAGACGTAGCAGAGGGACACAGAGATGATATGGGCCGCGGTTTGGACCAGGAAGAAAGGCGAGATCAAAGGAGGAGACCAGGAAGAGGCCGGGGTGGATTAGTTGCCGAAGAGAATGCGGAGCAAAGACTCGTTGCGCACGATAATCAGTTGCAGGTATTGTGATATTTATTGCAAAATATATATAGATAGATAGATAGATAGATAGATGGTTTATTTGAAAAAATACATAGCAGCCAAAGGCTGAATTGCGTATCTCTTAGAATTACATTAATTTGTCAAAATAGCAATAGTCATATTAAAATTACAAATTTATATGTAAAATATATTTACATAAACTTACTTAAAATACTATAAGAATATGTCAAACCTAAACTAAAAACTAATTATAAAAGCTGGAAACTGACTATTTCATATTGGCATTAAGACATGAAGACATTATGTAAGTATTCTTAAAGCGGTTCGTCTTCCATCTGGGAACATTAAATGATCGCGAGTGTCTCAAATTGTACTTAGTCTCATAAGAAGGCGGTAATAATTTATGTAGTCGATGGGTCTTATCATTAACAATGGTAGTAAACAGTGTATTACATATATCCTTGTGATGTTCAACTAGAGGGACGATGTTCATACATATTAGTGCTTCAGTGTAATCGAAATTGGAGCAAATGATCGACATTGCCCTCTTTTGTATGCGTTCTAATTCACACATTAGATATTGTGGAATAGAATAGTGAAACACAGGAACAGCATAGTCTAAAAGAGACCTAATACAGGTAATGTAAAATAGCCCTAGATCTTTTCGAGGGACGTTAGCCCTCTTCAACTGCACTAAAAAATATAACCTTTTAGAGGCTTTTTTAATAACCTCGTTTACATGTGCATTCCACGATAGATTACTTGTAATCGTTAACCCTAAAAGCTTAACACTGTCTACAATCTCCAGATCCTTACCCATAACCTTAATCGGCTCTAATTCCTGCTGATTTCTAGCAAAGGAAATTCGTAGTTCTTTACATTTGTTGATGTTTAGTTGAACTCTGTTATCAAGAGACCATTGAGCCACGTTGTCAGTGATAAGTTGGGCGCTGCTGACATCGTTTTTCCGGACGACTTCTGATACCTTTCTGAAATCGATTCTTTTAACCAGGTTTCGGTAATAAAGGCCAGACAGATCTTGTTACGAAGGATGAACTCTTGAACTTCATCCAATTTCGGTACAAGAGACATGGCATTTGCGAGCATCAGCTTTGGGACATAATAGTTTCTTTGTGTTAATTGTGTATTGGTGACAGGTTGAATATTTAATGACTCGGCTTTAGGAGAAGACGATATATTAATGAGATTGCCTTGGATTCTTTGGCGAGGTAATGGATACTTCGGAGTTTTTAAATATGTTCTGGCAACTACATTAATCCTCCTCCTGTCTTCTAGATGGCTTCGGTTCTTTCCCCCTCGTAGACCTCTCCTAGGCGCTAACAAATCCAGAGATTTAAGCCGTGCCCAGACGTCGCTTTGTAATTGCGGAGTTGGTGATGCATTACATGACTTGAGCCAAATTTTCCAGTTATTTCGAATGGAAAATAGTAAATTTCGGGAATAAGATATCCCAGCAGTGAGTCTAGGTCTTTATCGGTACAATAAGGTCAAATTACATGAGATAAATCCACAAAACTGGATAAAAAAAACAATTAACAACAGGAGCCGTAAAATAAGCAGCCACAGGGCGCATTTATTTGTATATGTATGTGATCTACTATGCAATATAGCTACCTACAGATCAAGACATGCAGCATTTAATTAATTGAAACTGTATAAATGGGAATACTCTTTCATTATCAATGGTTGACTAGTTGTATTAGTCAGTGGTTGACTAGTTGTATTATATTACTTTTGCATCTTTTTCTTTTGTATATTCTGTATATTCCAAAAATATAAACAGTAGTTTTACTTGACAAATAACAATTGATTTCATTGGTAGAATTTGGTGGAAAATCTGAATTTGGATGTTCTCCAAAGGCTAGCTTTGGAGCTTTTACGAAGACAACCAGCAGTATTTGGTGAATGGGGAAATGAACATGCATGTTCAGCCACAGCCAGGTCCAGAAGCACCACCTCCACAAGATGATACTCCCAACTGGTGCAATTGTGGGCTATGTAGGATCATGCCAACACAGGTGGAGAATAAATGTTGCTGTCGCAGAAATATGCCATGCATCTCAACAACACCTCTCTTTCAACAACTTGTCCTGGATGGTAATGTGCTTGATATAGCCATGAGGTACAGAGAAGATGTTCTTGTTCTGGATCATCCTCGGAACAATGAGAACTTCAGACATACTGCGTATAGGCAGTATGTTTTATGGCAACATGGACGTTTGGGTCAAGGTAATCGTAGGGTAGTTCCAAGTTGCTGTGTCATTGCCATAAGAGTGCGATATCCATCACCAAATGGTATTTATACAGGCTTTCGTCCTGCTAGACTTTAGTTAATTTTATTTACATTAAATTCTCAAATATTTACATTGAATGACTGGATATAATACAAAATACAGGAAAATGAAAGTTCACAATATGTAAGGACAACTCATAATATTATCATATATATATATATATATATATTGGAGGATATGCCATTCACACATATGTATCTTCAAGTTCTCTGTATTTTGTATTATATTAATTAATTAATTAATTAATTAATTAAAAGCTTTGGTTTATGTGATAAAAGAATTGTAACATTCTAAGACCCAGTATTAGCATACATGTTCTGCTCCAAACACTCCTCATAGTACTATTTAGGAGAAGTTGTTTTAAAAACTTGTCAGTTTATCTTTAGTGATCCTTTATTAGTGCAAAGTTTTCTTTGCAATTGGGGTAAAATTTGCGTCAGTCAGTCAGTCAGTAGTCAGTGACCGAGTTTAGTGTTAACATTTGGCAATTTCCGGGGGGTCTCTGTCAATGTAACGATTTCGTAGTTCTTCAATACTTAAGAGGCTAGTATCATTGGAAAGGTTCGTATCAGGTTCCAGGCAGTTAGTGGCACACGGTTTAGTGGATTTGTGATGCGTATTTTATTACGTGTCGAATCCTAGTGCATTTTAATCTCTATATCGTGAAAGTTTTATTTATCTCAAATAAAAGGAATTCCCCCCGGATTTATATGATCCCCCACTACTGAGCATGCGCGGGAAGACACGGGGAAGAGAAATATATTGGCAACAATATGGCGTTCAATAATACAAGTACGATGAGCCTTAAAACTATGGGTGGTGTTGGCGATATGATTCGTCGGGTGTTATTATACGATGTGGAAAATAAAGCGCTGAATTTCAGGACATTTTCTGGCCGGATATATTTGAATCAAGCCGTGAAGGTAAGCGTACAATAATACCCGTGGCCGTACGTTGATTTATTATTAAAATTTATGAATACAATATAATGGGTCTTTTACAGCTGTCTAAAACGTGAAGGCTTATTAAACTAAAATATAGCGTACGTTGATTTATTATATTTATTATATTAAATGAGTCTTTGCTATTGATGAAACTACTTATGAAACTATCAATGAAACCCAAATCAAACTAGATCTTACTAGAAGTGCACAAATATTAACAATACTTCTACTGATATCATCAGCAAACAAATTAGTAATGTTAGCTACAGACGAGACCAATTAAAAGCAAACCTATCACATATCAGAAGACGTGAAAGAGAACCATCAAGAATACCAATGAAAAAAATAGTTAATATGATGATGAAGAATAAACAACACAGACATAAAATAAAATCATTAATAAAACATTTTATCCCCAAATCTTCAACCTTACATAACTTGCTCATTACAACATACAGAAAAGATATTTATCACCGTTTAAATAATGCATTTCCATTGTGGAAGATAGCCAAGCACCATTTAAAAAATATATAGTACATGTAACTGCAAAACAAGGACGATTACATTTGTATTTTTTTTTTTTGTATTTGAGAAGAACCCCAGTTAGCTAACGCTAGTTTACACGAGGTCTAAGATATAGAATTACACATTAAAAAGAATACATTATGATATATCAAAATAATAAAATCTATAAAAATCTAAATATCAATAAAGTACATTATAATAGTCAATTATATAAACCAGTCTAGCTGTTTAAGAACAGCAGATTTGAACAAGAATTTCGAAGATATAAGCTTAATAGCACCATCTAAATTGTTCCAAAGTTCAATAGCTCTAGTTCGAAAAGCCCTTGCCAAAAATGTTTTCTTATATAACATAGGTTTTTCTAATAACATATTATCACTGCGACACCTTGACGAGAATCTTGTATAATGTTCATGCATAATTTCAAGTGGTTTAAGATTCCTGTAAATTGAATTTGGTTCACGAGTATATAATGCATTATGCAATATCATTAAAGTTCTGACACAAATCCTTTGTTTCACTGTTAACCAGCCAATTTCATTATGGAGATTTTTCCTGGATATCTCGTCAACTTTATGGCCTAGAATCAGTCTGGCCGCCTTGTTCTGAAGTTTTTGTAGATTATTAATCAACTCTTGATTTTGAGCGGAGCCCCAAACTGTACAGCAGTAGTTCAGTTTTGACAGTATAAGTGCCTCCGCGATTAGCTTTAGAACTTTTTTTGGAATAAATTTGCTGAATCTGAATATTAAACCAAGAGCCCTAGAACAATTTTTAAGTAGATCTTCACAATGTGGCTTCCAACTTATGGTCTCATCAACCTGAACGCCAAGGAGTTTCACACATGGAAGTTGATGAACGTTTTTATCTTTGATGGATAAGTTTAGAGGTGGAGCAGCTTTGACCTTTTGACGACTTCCGATCAAGATACTTTTTGTTTTCCCAGCATTAAGAACGAGACGATTTTTCAAGACCCATACTTCAACATTTAATAAATCAAGTTGGAGATTATCTGATACAAGTCTGGCATTGTGTGCAGATTGGAATGGAGTGCTGTCATCGGCGTACAAGGTGATGTCAGCAGTAGTTAAGACTTTTGGTAGATCATTAACAAACAAACTGAAGAGTAATGGGCCAAGACAGCTACCCTGTGGCACCCCACATGTCATCTCGATCGGGTTGGAAAAAGCACCATTGATATATACGGTTGAGGTTCTCCCACTTAGATATGACTTGATCCAATTAATCGCATTATCCGAGAAGTTGTAACATTTCAATTTAAGAAGTAGCAAATTATGATCAATCAGGTCAAAAGCAGCTGAAAAGTCCAGCAAAGCAGCACCAGTGAGCATACCGTTCTCCATGTTGTCAAGGCAACTATCAGTCAGATGTAAAAGTGCTGATTCAGTACTATGATTAACTCTATAGGCATGTTGATTCATGAGAATAATATTATGTTCAGAAACATAGTGACAGATCTGTTTATATGCAGATTTTTCTTGCAATTTACTTAATACATTTAGAAGACTGATCGGTCTACTATTTGCGTCCTCGAAAGGCATCTTCTTATCTTTAGGAATAGGAATCAGTTTAGCTACCTTCCATTGAACAGGAAATATTGATTTTGCGTATGAACAGTTAAAAATGTGGCCAATAGGTTCCGCTATGATATCTGAGGCAATTTTAAGTAAAAAATTGTCGATGCCGTCGACACCTGTCACTTTAGTATCAGGAAGTTTAGCAAGACAACTTTGAACTTCGAAGAGACTTAAAGATGAGAATTCAAAACGACAGTTTTTTCCAGTCATGATTTCTGTAATTGATCTAGTTACATACTCCGTATCTATCGGATCGGACATCTCAGATCTATATTTTTTTGTTTTTTCATCAAAGAACTTTGCGAAATGATTGGCTATGTCTTTCGGTTTAGTATAAATTTCACCATTACTCTCCACGTAGGTTGGGATAGGATAATTTGAACGTCCTAATAGATTGTTTATTGTTTTCCACATTGACTTTGCATCTTTTTTGCTATTATTAATAGCATCGAGAAAATATTCTCTTTTGCTTTCTCTGTTAACCCTAACCACATGGTTTCTCAATTTTCTATAAACCGCCCAGTCAGAAGGAAAACCAGAGTTCTTTGATTCAAGTTTTGCTGCGTCTCTCATCGACATTAAGTCACGAATGTTTTGGGTTATCCAAGGAGCGGGTTTTGATTTAACTGTATATTTTCTAATAGGGGCATGAGCATCCACAATGTCTTTGAACAGATAAAGGAATGTATCAAGTGCCTCATTAGGGTCATCTGACAGTCCAACCAACCAAAACGGAATGAGTTTCAAGTCATTAACAAATTTCTCAGCAGAAAAACACTTATAACTGCGTTTGTAAACCACCCTCGAAGGTCCCCCGGGAATTTTGGTTTTTATAGACAATACAGTAAGGTCGTGATCGGTAAAACCAACTGGAATAACTTTGCAATTGGACAATTTTTGTTCAGGTTTGTTTGTAAATATAAGATCCAGGCATGTAGATGTAGTAGAACGAGCATTACTGACTGTTCTTGTAGCTTCGGTAACAGTTTGTGTTAGACAGCAAATGTTGGCGTACGATCTTAGAAGCGCTGAGTCTTCCGGGTCAAACCAATTTTTATTAAAATCACCTAGTATGTATGTTTCTTTATTTTCGTCTGTGGCCTTCTCCCAAGAATCATACACATGAGTCATATAGGCTCTATTGGCACTTGGGGGACAATAAAATATTCCCAACAGCATCTTGGGCGCTTTTGGCCTACAGATTTCAACCCAAAAATCCTCAATATGCGGCGAACATAGGTCATACCTTATTTTGCAGACTAAACAGTCTTTGAAATATAAACCAATTCCACCCCCGTGTCCATTTCTATTTCTTTTTACGAACTGATAGCCGTCGATAGCCAAAGAACCATCTAGAATAAGGTCGTCTAACTTCGTTTCAGTGAGGGCAAGAAGGTGAATTCCAGTATCAATCAACAAATCTTTAATCTCCATTGTTTTGTTTCTAAGACTGTTAACATTGACTTGACCAAGATGAAGGTGCTTCTCTGGCAACTGAGTAAAGATGGGGCCAGGATTCAACAACAGAGCAACATCGCCAGAACGTTGTAATATTATCGCGGCCAAAGCGAAATTTATGAAACGAAGAGATTGCTTCCCCGATGTGAATGCAGAGGCCATAGACTTGTACTTCACTTTCTTACATATCTGTCTCCGGGCGAATGACTTCAGTCTAAATTCGCTGTTTAAACGCACATTCATCACCAAACTACCATTTCGCATATTATTGTTATCCTCATTGAGCTTTGCTTGAGATAACTCGGCGAAGATAGCTTCAAACATCAATAAAATCAAGAGCATACGCCAAGCATGTCCAATCGCCATTGTCCCACGTTTCAAATCTGAAAGCATGACATGTGGAAAACTGAAAACATGACATGTGGAAAAGTATATAAGAGCAAGAAAACACAAATTACTCAACCGAGACAGAACCATAATAAGTTTTTCTAGTAAATGTGATTGTCAAAGAATCAAAACATCCAGCAGGTTTTTTCTTATAATGTGCGGTGACATTGAATTAAATCCAGGCCCTATTTACCCAACACCAAAGGTATCGAATACATTAAGTTCCAACTCTTTGTTAAAGAGTGAGTGTCAGGGTAGTGCTTTGCGCGCTTGTGTTTTTGTTTTGATACGAATTCATTGCAGTGCATCGCATCGTTATAGAACTATAATTTGCATGTGAACTCTATAGATTTATTTGGAAATATTGAAATTGGAGTCCGATCCTGACTTCGGGGCGTTATGAAGTTAATGTTCAAGACAATTTAAACAGTTGCGGTTCGCTTGTTTGTGAACCACTGCGAGCCGCGCGCAACGTACGCCGTTTCTGACGAACAAGCTGGCCCGGATGGCTTTAGTTCCTGAATCTTTGCAAATTCAAACGAACAAAACATCAGAAGAAACAAAATATATTTCTTTATTGGTCACTCATCAAACACTTCCATTCGCAAACTTATTCGCGCTGTTTCAGCAGCATAACCCGGCCTTCCACGCTTCGGAGGCGAAGCGCTCGTAGCAGCTTCTATGTATCGAAAAGATTACTATAGTAAATTATCAATTTTACGAAAAATATCACAATAATTGATCACTCAGGTATATTTACTTCTTAGAAAACTTGAAAATGGATAATTTATAAGAAGGATTGATCAAATATCGACGGATTCGTTTGTGAACTGAAATAGGCGTCCCATAAAATGGCCGCCAAGAAGAAAACAAGCGCGCAAAGCACTACCCTGACACTCACTCTTTAAGAACTAGACTATCCCAAATAGGTTTAAGACCAGTTGATGTGATTGGTGATGGTAACTGCTTTTTCCGTAGTGTAAGCCACCAACTTTATGGTACGGAAGCCAGGCATTCGCAAATACGAGCCCATGCAATCCAGCATTTAATAATGCATCCAGAACAATTTATTGAAAGCAATACTGAACAGTCATGGTTACATTATTTACAAAGTATGTCTCGGGGAGGAACATGGGCTGATCATATGATTATACAAGCACTTGCAAATTGTCAAAATTTAGCAATTCATATAACCAAGACTGCCCTAAATTTTTCAGAGTCTACAATTGTACATCCTATATGTTCTTCATTGAATACAAGACATATTAATGTTGGGCATTTAGATGAAATGCATTATGTTTCTACAATCCCTATAAACCAGTGTTTACCTGTACAACCACAACAACAAAATGTTACTGAAATTGAGAAATTTTACCTTCCGTGTCGACATTTTGTGCGTATGAAACTCAGTGTCTATTCCCTGGTGTGAAAGGGACGCCAGATGTTACAGAATAAAGCTACTGACAACTGTGTTTACTAAAGAAATCTTTCGAGTACTTGTGATACTTCACGTGCTATCCTCGTAGTATACTTGTGGTACCCCATATTTGCAGTTGTTTACGCCACAAACTTTAGCCACTGTGAAATCGTATTCATACTAGCCTGTGTTGCAACCCGAATTTTCTAAAAATGATCACTTTTATCTACCTTGACCTTGTGATTAAAATGATAAAGATCAAGCAGTGTATTGTCATTATTGACCATCAATTATTATACGAGGGCCACAGAAGGTGTGATTCTCAATTGACTCAAGACTGATTTTTACCCAGTGTAGACCTGTGTAGAATGTGTACTGCGCAATTAATATAAAATCGTGCATGTCATTGGCCTTGTCACTTGGGCACTATACTGTTAATGTTTTATCATGGCATTTAAATAATTCTATTATAACACTATACAACTTTGCACTGTCCTTGGGACCTAGTTCTGATTACTTTTATGCTTGGTATAATCATTGATATACGGTATTAAGAAACGTTATATGCTAATCCACTACTGCCACTGGGGCATAAAAATTAAATATCAGGTGACTCGACAGTCTAAATCATGAGAAATTGAATATTTTCCCCATAAAAAGTTTGTAATGCAGATCTGAGCTTCATTCTAATTCATTGCATAGCTCTAGTGGTGGTCTTGATTACTGGACAGTTTCATGCTTGTAGCATTTGTATATCTAGAGAATTTGAGTTTTATGATAAGTTGCAGATTTTATCCAAATTAGGTTTTTCCTTAAGGGTATAAAACTTTTCAAAAAACAAGGCCATCACTAGCTAGGCTGTGTAATGAATGGGAAAAATGCAATTTATCATGATTTAGACTATTGAGCCACCTTAACTCACTGTCAGACTCCTGGCAGCAAACATCACTATGTTTATGGTCATGCAATTGATTGATAGCACTGGCAGTTTGATTTTCATGATAATCGTCATTTAACATGTCTTGATTGAGTCTTACTAGAAGGTTTCACTCCCTTATTCATACTAATATTTTCCTGTCTATGTTTTCATCTTGTTATTGGGTAAATAGCCAAATAATAATATTTGTAATACAGTATATCCAATTTATATAGTAATGTATAAGCATCATGACATGTGCAAAAGCAACAATTTTACAGCTTAGCCTCATTTGTTGATAATTCATGAATAGGAATACTGTATAGTGATGAACATAGCATGAATAACAGAGTAAATAATTTAATAAAAGGTAAAACTTATGTTTCACTCTCTGACGAAGGGCCTTTCATGCTGGAAACATTAGACCTCATATACACTATTTTGGCACAATACTTTTATATCCCTATATTAAAAAGATGGCATGTCTAGACCAAATCTTGATTGGTGACTCTGTAGAAGTTGTTTCATAGGTGGTCGTGGTATTGCTGCAATGCTTGGTGCAATGTTACGGGGGTTGTCAGCTGATAGTGTCAACCTCTGATCAACAGGGCCAAACGTAGACTTTCGCTTTTCAAAAATTTCTACCAGCAACTCGGGGATGTACAGGTATTCTTTCGGTTTTAAAATATGTACAGGGCGCCACCTTTTTGTTCTTTTGCTTTATTGTGCTTTACACCTGCAAACACTGTCACTGTCAATGTATGGACATTAATTGTGATGAGCTTAGAGTGCATCAGCACTGAAGTTGTAATTTAAATAAGTTTCTGTAAAGTAACCTTTGCTTGCCATCAGCTGTTGTTGCAAGTTGTCTGCGTCTATGTTTATTGAAGTCGATTGCTGCAAGCTGGTTTCGGAGCTTGTATCCAACAAATCTATATTAAAAGGATATACATGTATTTCAGGTACAATACGTATTGAATTCTGAAATTATATATTCTCAATTATAGTAGTTTTATATAATACTTACGAGTAGGAATGGCGCTTGGGACAATACATCAGAAGGTGATTGTGGAATGACTCCAAAAAAACAGTATGTCTACAGAAAATATAACATATCAATTACTCTACAGTATAGTACAACCACTTTCTTGTAAAGTACTTTTTGTTGCATTAATTTACTGAATGTCACTGTGGGTGGTCCATAATAAAAAAATAACCTGAAATTTGTGTAGTATGGTATCTCGTTCAAAAATCGTTTCTTCAAAACAATTTGGCGCAGTGCATTCTGGGCTGGAGAGCTCTTTGCTAGCCACAGCTTTGTTCGCTCTTCCTCTGACAGGATACCATGGCCACACTTTCCTTGTCCCCTGCCTTCTCCCAATATCCACTCGTGTTCGTTTACAATATGATGTAGAATGCCTATCCACAAATCCTGTTTAATAGCAGACCAGTAGATATAAATATATAGTATTATATATACTGTGTATATATTATTTGCATGTATTAACAAGAAAAGTAATTATATACATTACTCAACTACTAACGTACTGTAATAAATGTCACTTACTTTAAAGTCGTCCACCTTGCCATCAGGGTTCCAACTGTAAATGTGTGAAATTCCCAACTAAGTTTCCCAAATATCCCGACATTCCCCCCCAAATCCCAATGTTCCCACTTTCGTTCCCAGTCCCCAAAGACCCCAACCTGTGAACGGGCATACTCTGGAAAAGAGATTTAGTGATGTACTTCAACAGATTTCCAAATTAACATTCACAAATCACAAACGTTTACGTTTTTATCATACGATATATACATCTCAACTGACTTACATAATTAGACTGAGCTAGTGTTATGTGACTTAGATTTCACTAACGTTTTTATCATATTCATATACAGTATATGTCCATCTCAATATCGCTTTTACATATTGTGAGCTCGACACTTTTTGACTAACATTTTTGTCGTATAATGGCGAGCATCAATAATGCTATAACATATATTGTATCAACCAACTTAACAAGTGTTCATGCTTAGAAAATCGAAACGTCAATAATTCATCTGTATTTAACTGTTTATGGAATACGGAACAGGATTTCCTGGATCTGTAACCAAGAGAAAATGTTTATTGTTCGCCAGATTCGATGCCTGGTAAAAAATCATCGCCCTTTATCTGGTATATGGTCGCAGTGTTGAACTTCAATTTCATTTCTCTTGTCACAGTGAAGTTGTAACATTCTTCATTTCTCCAACGCAGTCCGCCTTCAATTCGAATGAGAGCATCGATTGTTGGACTGCTCATCCTGTTTCTCACTTTACTCTTAAAGTAATTCATTTTGGAGAAAATGCGCTCCACCTCTGCATTAGAGTATGGGAGAGAGTAGAGACTTTTCAAATCGCAACTGTCCGGCCGCATCTTGATAGCTCCCAACGTCGCACCAGAATTTCACCGCATCCTTTTTCAAATCTTCTGGGAGGTCAGCTATCTTCAAAAGACGTACTTCCTTGTTGAGGTCATCCACGTTGTTGGCGATGTTTGGAAACTGGGATGCCAGGGAAGTTAGATTTTGAACTTTCAAAACTTATTCAGGTCAGCTGGCAGGCATCAGGTCGTTCTGGAAGTCGTACGAAAAAAGATTTCTTCTGCTGACTTTTTCCAGCTTTGATGGAATTACGATCCGCTGTAGAAGTGAGTAGCAGAAATCTAGCAGGTCGGAACCAAGGCGCACCACATCAGCATTACCCAACTCAAACAACTTGTTGATTCTTGAGAAGTCTTTCAACGTTCCCTCTAAGAAAAGTAGCATGATGTAATTATTCGGGTCTTGGTACATATCTGAGAGCTGCCTGGCAGTGTAGCACTTCTCGTTAGAACCCGCCATTTGGAAACATAACTTGAGGGCATCCAATTGGTCGATAATTCGGGTTATGCACTCGTATCGGCTCATCCACCTGGTGGCGCTGAGTTGGCGGAGCTGCGTTGGTACCTCGTTCGTGATGCACTGGAACAGCTCGCTGTACTGGATGAGTCGTTTGGGGCTGTGCGCAAACCAGTTGTACGATTCTCTAACCATAAAATCAAGGTGTGCAGGTAGTAATTCAGCTGCCTTGCTCGCCGCCAGTTGCAGGCTGTGACAAACACACTTGAAGATGACGATGTGGGGAACCAATGCACGAAAGTATGTGGCCAGACTGTGGTGAACTCCTATCATCGTACTGCAACGATCCACTCCGATGCCAATTAGTTTATCCAGGGTCAAATCGGAATCTTTGATTACCTTGCAGATAGCATCTCCAATAGCATCGCGGATGTTGCTGATTCACCAAGTTGAACCATCTTGAGAAAGGTTGTCACAACTTCGTGGGAACGCTTACTGAAGTATCGGACACAAACTGGCAGCATTTTCGCCTGACTCACGTCGGTTGACTCGTCAATAATTAAGCTGTAAAAGCTTTGACCAATGTCCTCGATGAGTTCATCAAAAAGACATGGCGAAACCAAATTGACAAGTAATGCAGTGCACTTTGTGCGATGTAATTTTAAGTTGGCCGCGATACTCGAATCCGGGAAAATATTAGGCAAAAGCATCAAAAGGTGATCAACTGCCAGCACAGCTGTATGCTTAGCGACGAACACAGCTGCTCAAATTTCAGCTATCTTTTGAGATTCTGACATGGTCGGTAAATTTCATGGATCGGTTTTGTTTTCGACAATTCTTCATTGTCTTTCATTTTCTTTTTGTGTTTGCTACTTTCTGCATGTTTTCTAAGGTCATTCTTGTGAGGTTTCAGCTCCACTTTACAAACATTGCAAAAAGCATTGTACTGGTCACCTTCCCGGTACAAGCCATCCCATTGAAAAGAATAATCTAAATCGCTTACAGGAATTTATGCAGAAAAAAATACTTTATTGAAAAATCGGTGCTATTGAGCTATTCTGTATTTTGTTCACTTAAGCTAATGTACAGTTTAACAAACAGATTGTCATCATGAAAAATATACATTTTCAATCGTAAAACTGTTTCTTTTTTCATGAAAAAAGTACTGAAATCAATTTTTGTTTGTTTTTTATATATATTAACTATAAATCACCTTTAAATTCTTTATCGTGGCGCCATGAATGATTAAACTTTTGGGAATACCGTGTCTTTTTTGCAGCAGTTGCCATGTTTTCGGCCTTTACAGTTACTGTCACAACTGAACTGCATTTGCGTAATACTTCATGTTGTATAAATGAAACATACTTCAGTTGGATAAACTGATCTAGTATAACATTTGTAACATAAAGTTCAATAGGATGCCAGCAGACGAACGCTGGATTTTTTTGAAAATTGTTATTATATTATTGTTTATTTTATTTTAAAATAATTTTACAAAAAAATCAATTTTTAATTCGCGAACAATTTCATAGAACAATTTTTTCTCAAAAATCAAAAAAAAATCCCAAGCATGAATTTTTAAAAAAAAAATCCAAAAAAGTTCCCAACTGCTTTTTAAAATCCCGAACTTGGCAACCCTGCTTGCCATCACAATTTCTGCTACAATACCAATTTCTGCTACAATACCAAAAATGGTTTCTCACAGCACTAGCCCACAACAGAAGGTCTTCATTTCCTTTTTCTTTGGCAGCCTAACAATAAAAGGAAGGACACAGGTAAAATTCAACACTACTTGATTATTTATCCCACAAAATTATTTCAGTGTGGTTAGCTTTTACTTCATATGACATTGAGTCTCCTGCATGCACTTACTGTAATCACTTTTTTTCCAACAATTTTCCCACCATGCCAAATATCCCTTTTGATGGACAATGTCTTTGTACTTCTCTGAGTTTTCTGGATGAAGAAGAAATTAAATACAAATATAAGAAAGAGTCTGGTTGTTTAATTTGCACCATAGGAATAGGAATGAGACTAACATTCCTATTAATAGCAAACAGAGCATTATACATCAGTCTTTCTCTTTATTGCACAGTCTCATTTCACTTTTTGTTTGTTACCATATATATTATTTTATTTGTTTTTAAATCATACAGTATTAAGTGTGCCACTTACTCATAAGTGCACCAATTTCCAGGTGGCCATCAGTAACAATCACTGCACGAAAAAATGGATTTACAATGGCAGTGAACACGGAGTAAATATGAAGTAAATACCAAATTCCCTTGTATTTGCTCGAAATCAAATATCATATTTCCACCATGTTTAATTTGCAAGCAAATGCGCTGAAGGGCAAATTTGCTCTAAAATTACTCTGAATTTAAATATTATAGTAAATATGGAAATTCAATAGATATTTGCTCTGGCTTAAATATGAAAGTAATTTTAACGTTTGCGCATATTTAGGTAAGTTTAAGCTGGCGAGTGTTTAACCATATTTACATAACTTTCATAATAGCATTAAACTTGAAGGAATTTGGTGTTTGATTACATTATGTGATGGAGTAAATGTGAAGTAAACCCGAGTATTTGCTCTTAAATTACTCTGAATTTAAACATAAGTAAATGTAGAAATTCAATACATATTTGCTCTGGCTTAAATATGAAAGTAATTTTAAGGTTTGCGCATATTTAGGTAAGTTTAAGCTGGCAAGTGTTTAACCATATTTACATAGCTTTCATAATAGCATTAAACTTGAAGGAATTTGGTGTTTGATTACATTATGTGATGGAGTAAACGTGAAGTAAACCCGAGTATTTGCTCTTAAATTACTCTGAATTTAAACATAAGTAAATGTGGAAATTCAAAACATATTTGCTCCGGCTTTAATATGAAAGTAATTTTAACGTTTGCGCATATTTAGGTAAGTTTAAGCTGGCAAGTGTTTAACCATATTTACATAGCTTTCATAATAGCATTAAACTTGAAGGAATTTGGTGTTTGATTACATTATGTGATGGAGTAAACGTGAAGTAAACCCGAGTATTTGCTCTTAAATTACTCTGAATTTAAACATAAGTAAATGTGGAAATTCAAAACATATTTGCTCCGGCTTTAATATGAAAGTAATTTTAACGTTTGCGCATATTTAGATATGTTTAAGCTGGCGAGTGTTACTATATTTACATAGCTTTCATGGCATTAAACTCGAAGTAATTTGGTGTTTGCTTAAATTATGTGATGGAGTAAATGTGAAGTAAACGTGCATGTAAGCATGTTTACTTTCATTTCGAATTGCGTGAATTCGAGCAAATATTACGAATTCACATTACACAGAAAACAATTTGTCAAACCATAAGGCAACAGCAAATTAAACTGAATACGATAATTTTTATTTCAATGAGCAAACCCAACAATAACATGCAAGACCAGAATACGAACCATTGCCATGATGTCATCGTTGACTTCCAGTTTTCATGACATAATTTAATGTGGCTCGATAGTCTAAGTCATAAGAAAATACGTTTTTTTCTCAACAAAATGTTTTCACCAGTTTCATGAGCTTCAATTTGGTTCATCGCATAGCTCCATAGTTGTAGCCGTGGTTCAATCAATTAATAATGAAAAGGTTCCCCTTGATATGCATGAGAACGCTACAAGTATAAACCTTTTCAGTAATTAAAACCGATCACTAAAACAATGAACCAAAATATTGAGAAAAAACGTATTGTTTCATGATTTAGACTATCGAGCCACCTTAAATGTCCAATTATCATGAAAACAACCGTCAGATATAACATACAGGGGTGGGTTTATACAATTCCCACTCCTGGCCACCCGTACATAAGTAATTAAGAAAACGTAACATAAAAATGGTTCTATTGTGCATAAATGTCTCAGTTCCTTCGCCTTTATAATGCATTATTAACAGCCCAAGCTGGTGCATCCAAGGGTGCTGTTCGCGATGATGCAACACCCTCGCACCTTTCGAAAACCATTCGCTGTCCTTGCGCTCGCCGTTTTCTCGAAATTTTTTTATCAAGACTGACAAAAAACTTGTCCACATCTCCACTCCTCCATTTTGGCTGCACGGCTCTATCTACCTCTAAATCAGAGTCCGATGCAGACTCACCCAGGTCTGCATCCACATCCGACATTGAATGTTCAGATGACATGTAGTCAACATGCATGATACCTTTACATTTGCCTTTGGTTTCAGGCGAAATTGAGGTTGACTGCTCAAGGGCATTGAGCCTCAGCCTGCGTTTCTATAAATATAACAAAAACATAATTAATTTTGGTTGACAAGTTTTGCATGCACATGATAATTACACTTGTCTGGTCAGGCTTATATGCACTGCCATATGACAGACAGACAGTACTTGTCAATGACTCGATGCACAATGCACATAATTAAAGAAATCAAATTATGCAGAATGGGGCATATACTGTAAGCATCTCACTTATGCAGACCAAGTCAAAGAACAGTTCAGGAAAGCAAAAAAAATAAAAATACGTGCCTTATTTTATAATCTGCCCAATACCTAGCCTGGACACTATAGCCTCTATTGGAAATCGAGAATGAGACTCTGGGCTTGCAAACTGCAAATATCACTTTGGGGAGTTAAATATTTGAACTCGGCCCGTGATTGGTAAAGCACTAATTATGTACGTTCCATGTCAATTTCAACCCAGAGGCCAGAACTCACCAGAAGCTGGATTTGAGTTTACAAATGTTGTACTGTACTTTCACCACTCGAAGCTGGTCCTTTCAAAAGTAATAGTGTTTGCGGGGCTCTCCCAGTGAATAATCGTCACGGAGAGCAAATTGATGCACTTCAAGTGAAATATTTTCTGGGTAAGGTTGTCTTTTTATACATTTGATACTTGCTATGGGAAATCAATAGTGTTTCAAGCTGTTTACCTGGAATTTGCCTAATTCTAATCTACTGACTTAAAGACCCGTTCACACGGGCAATTTTTGCTGAGATTTTTCTCCTCATGGGGCAGGGCAATTTTTGCTGAGATTTTTCTCCTCATGGGGCATGTTACCCATGGCATTGCACAACTCGTTGAACCACTCAATCACATGCACCAAGAGGAGAAAAATCCCAGCAAGAATCACCTGTGTGGTTTAAGGGCTTAAGGCCGAACGCTGCTGTTATTTTCGAAGGACAGAAATATGGACAGGAGCTCCTGTACTGCAGCAAAGTCTCTATGTTTGTATCGGGCTATTGTATACTCATAAAATACTATAAACATTAAAAACTAATAACATCTTATTAGCAGTAATTATGGGGAAATATCGCAAGGTCTTGACAGACTTCGGTCATGTTGTATGTACATAACAGATAGAGGTATGATATATTCATCCTTGGTCAAATAGCAATTTATGTAAGTGAATAATTGTAAGTGAACTAAATAAGATACATACATGTACAGTATGCATATCGTTTTGTTTCTGATCTAATTTTCATGCATTGTTAGTTAATTGCCTTGCGTGCTCTTATGATGCATTTGCCACATGCCACAGTAGACTGTATCCAGTCCCTCCTTTCCCTGCGGGTTGGGAGCCTTGAAGGTGGGAGTCCTTGTGGGCGGAGAAAACAGGAAAGTAGGGACTGTGTACAGGTCAACCTCGTACCCAGGGACTTGTCTCCGCACGCTCGCTGCGAAAAGACCCTGGCACAGGCTGGTCACGTGTCACCAATTTTTTAGGTGATAACAAAAATTTTGTGGGAGGGGTCCTACAAAACATCTGTCACATTCAACAGTTCATCGAATCGGCGCACAATAAACAGTTCATATTGGAATAAAGTTTTGCGACCAAAGCAAGTTATTTCCTTGGAGAATTTATACTTGGGAACGAAAAGATGTACTTCCGACAGGATACGGAAAGTCATTGATCTTCTAAGAATATTAAATAAATGGAAAGTTCTTTGGAATACAATAGTTCAATACCATCAATTGTTATTGTCATATCTCCGCTGAATTCCCTGATGAATGATCAAATTCATCGCTTGACTGGCCGTATTATATTGGTTTGTTGAGCGCGCGTGTACTTAGCAATCAATTGTGCGAGGAAAGCGAGTTTGAAAACGGACACTATATAAACATCGTGTTTTCTCACCCGGAGTCTCTTTGTTTCGTTCCAAGTATGGTCGAGATTTGATGCTGAGCAAACCATGTCAAGATAACGTATGTGCCGTAGTTGTTGATGAAGTTCATTGTCCGTGGATTGCTAACATCGCATTCTGCACCATCTTCGAAGGCGCCATACTTCACGTTAAGTACACACAAGCTTAACAAACCAATATTACGGCCAGTCAAGCCATGAATTTGATTTGGAATTCAGCGAAGATATGACAATAACAATTGAACGATCGCATTCCAAAGAACTTTCCATCTCAGGCAGAAGATGAAGATGAATGACTTTCCATATCCTGTCGGAAGGACAGCTAGTATATCTTTTCCCAAGTATAAATTATCCAAGGAAATAATTTGCTTTGGTCGCAAAACTTTATTCCAATATGAACTGTTTACAGTTACAAACAAGAGAGAAAAGAGATATAATTCGACGAATTGCGCCGGTTCGATGAACTGTTGAATGTGACAGATGTTTTGTAGGACCCCTCCCACAAAATAAATTTTTATTATCACCAAAAAAGTTGGTGATTCTACGGTGACACGTGACCAGCCTGTGCCAGGGTCTTTTCGCAGTGAGCATGGGGGCGTGGCGGGGAGCGGAGATAAGGCCCCTGGGTACGAGGTTGTGTACAGGTCTGTTGAAGTTGAGGTTCTTGACTCCGCCCTTGACACCCCCCCAAAATAATTCAGATATCAACTGCCTAAAATTATCTTCTAGTCTATGTATAAAGTGTTATTTATTTTCAAACATCAATTTGGTCAAGGACTCCCAACCTTCAGGGAAAGGAGGCACTGGATACAGTCTACATGGCCAGATAAAAACACACTAACAACACATAAAACACAAAAAGTGCCCGGGGTAGGGTCATTACTACTCATGTGTTAACAACAAATCATCAACTAACCGTATTTAATCTACTCCTGATTCTCTGTCGATGGAGAAAATCCTTATCCAATTTATTGTCTTTAAGTGTTTTGCTCTGCTTCTTCGTTTTGAAGTGAACACGCATTGCAACTAAAACAAAATTTGTCAAATGTGAGAGATGTTCAGTACTGTAAACAATAAATAGAAAATCAATGACCAAGGGAGTGGTTGATTTTTACAGCAGAAACCGTATCCCGTGCGCCTACAATTAGTCGCACACCAGTATTTTGTTATTGAGAGGCCTGTAAATGCTTTCTTCTATCATTAAATGTATTGTTGACATCCCCTACTATTGGAGAGGCTAACTTGCAGTCTACAATTATTGTGTTCTCTATACTTTACCTCTTATCAAACTGGCAGATTCTTTTTCAATGGATCTCACACCCACCATTAGCTGCTGATTGACCTCTTGGTTTTCTACAGCAGCAAAACTTACAAAATATACAGTATGAGTACATTTAAATTACAGTACTGATGTACAAAACAGTGGAAGTTGAATATTTTTTAAAGATTGAAAATGTACAGTATGGTACCATACAGTGTGTAACTGTAAGCAACCATTGTCTCAATACAGTCCAACAACAGCCAAGAGAGGGGGCCAACATAATAAATTCGGGAAAGGTATTTTGCCCGAAAACAGGGAATTTGATAAACAATTTATACAAAGAATAAATTAAATGCTCCATATCATACCTTTAAATACATGTACGGTACACCCTGTCTGACACCAAAATATTGCCAAACTGAGAAAGTTATCAATTTATTAATTTACCCAATGCCTTGCTTATCTTCCCCAGGGCCCATCGGTAAAACAATTTAATAATAATTTACCTCTTTGAGAGATCCCAGCATTGTGGCTCACCATTCCTGTCTTTTAAATTTTTGTATACCTCTCTTACATTGGCCTAATAAATAAAACAAGGAAACCATTTATAATTGGATTTATGTAATAAAAATATTTAAACTACAAAAGTGGCGCGCTTTTTAGCACGGGTAGCGCCAAATACATCCTGACGGGTCACGTGAAACATCCTCGATAGTGGAAAGTTTTTGGGAAATTTAACTTAAAAGCCAACATAAATAGTTAATACAGACCCCGCAAGTACAGGTATGCTGTATACTAGACAAGATACATTCAGATACATTCACAACAAATAAAACACAACAGTTTTAATAATAGAGTATTATAAACTTACCGTTAAAGTCTTGGGCAGTTTTCGATTTTTTTTGCGTTGATTCATGATGTCCTGGTTGTCGTCTTTTGGATTTTCTTTAACTGCTTGAAGAAGCTGGCTGTTAAAAGCAATCTGTTGGGCCATAAACTCCTTTAGTTGCGCTGCTATAGGTCCGACACCTTGACATTCGCCTTCGACAACTCTTGGTTCAACCACTTCAACATTACTAGTATTTGTGGCCTCTTCATCACTATTCTGGGTATAGTGGAGTCTAATGGGAGCCAATATATCCCTTTCAGTAACGACCCTTCTTTGCTGCCCCGATCGAACAACACCAGCTACAGCTGGTGTAGTGGGTACAGTGGGAATGCATACTGAACTGAACCCAGCGACTGGCGATATATTTTCACTTTGTCTGACAAGAGGCGAAGATGTTGCACTTGGAGTGGAAGACGACGAACATCTGCTGGGCGAAGCCGAAGGAAAGTTTGCCGATTCTGGCGATGGCGGTTGTATTCGTCTGACGACGGTGGCAGCCGATCTAGTGCCTCGGGAATGTGCAGGTACGCTGTAATTACCAGTCCGTTTGTTTGGAGCAGTCCTTCCCATATCTTAAAACTGAGCAATGAATTATTCAACGTCTTCCAAGGAAACTGAGTGGGCAGCTGTGGGCACAGAACAGTGAACACAAGACAATTTAGACAAAAGAAAAGACAACTTTACCGCCTAAAATCAAAATCGAACGTTTGTTGATTTCCGAACAAAGTCCAACAACTCGCACTTTGCCCAAACCAATCGCGTGTAAGCATTCATGCTTCGTGCACGTGATAGCCTGTGCGTAGGAATTTCAGGTCGTACGCAGGCAGGCTGCAGGCAAAAGGCTACGTCCATATCAATATATCATATAGAATAATATAGGAAGATATACTTCAAATGGAAGCCTCTGGATCCTCATCCCGTGAGAAGAGAAAGTATTGTTGACATTGTGACGATTATGTGGCATTGAAAACATATCGTTGTCACGAAAAGTTATACTACATTTCAGCAGAAGCCCGTTGGAAGAAATGTGATGATATTTCATCGCATGAAGAAATTTCAACTTCAAGCCAAAACAATGATCACGAGTTGAACATAAACAGCAGCGTGAATGATAGCCACACACAAGGTACACTTACCAATAATTCATGGTCATAGTGACAATTTCCTTGGCTTTGTTTACAGCACTTAAATATTTCGAATTTGGGTATGACTATCAGTATGAGGTTAAAATATGGTGATATGCAATGTGATGTATGTATACTATGAGTAATGAGTATCAGTATGAGCTTTATAAATTAAATATCAGACAAAACTTTTATAATTATTGACTATAATTTTTTGCACTTTTTATGTCCAGAAGATGTTTCTACACCAATGTTTGACCCACAGCAACTATTACAATCTAATACTTCAGATGATAATAGTTCCAATGATGAGTGGATGTTTGTGGAAAAAGACCATCACAGTATTGGTCCAGAAATATGGAATATATCTGAAGAGGATATCAATGCTGATCTTAATGGTGGAAATGCATTCCCTCGTATACCGAATCGTGTAAACGTGACTCAAAGTAAATTGGATATAGTATCGCAGTGGATTCTTATTTTTTTATTCCTGTGGGCATACCATTGCTCGATATCAGAAACTGCTGTTGAGACACTGTTGTCCCTTTTCAGTGCTTTGTTTGATGTACTGGGAAGAATTTTTTCACCACTGGTAACATTCACTGTCTGTCTTCCAAAGACTTATTATGAATTCAAGAAGTATCTGGGACTTGAGAAAGATAACTTTGTTAAGTATGTTGTATGCACAAGCTGTGACAGTGTGTATACATTTGATGAATGCCATACACATGTCAATAATCAAAACATAACTAAAAACTGCACATATATACCATTCCCTAATCATCGACAAATTTTTCGACGAGTGGCATGCAATGAGCCACTTCTCAAAAAAGTTGTTCTAAAAAGTGGACAAGTTCATCTTTATCCTAAGAAAGTATACTGCTATAACAGCATTATTGAGACTTTAAAAAAAATTCTGAAAAGACCTGAATTTCCCATGAAGTGTGAACTTTGGAGGAAACGTGACATTCCTACAGGATTTTTTGCTGACATTTTTGATGGGCAAGTTTGGAAGGACTGGCAATATGTAGAGGGCCAACCATTTCTGGCATCTCCTAACAATTATGCCTTCATGCTAAATATCGACTGGTTCCAACCCTTTAAACATTCAGTTTATAGTGTTGGAGCTTTGTATATGGTACTTATGAACTTGCCTAGAGCAGAAAGATTTAAGCCTGAAAATGTCATTTTAGTTGGTTTAATTCCTGGCCCAAAAGAACCAAAATTGAATCAACAGTTTTTTAAAGCCTCTTGTGGCGGAACTAAACATGATTTGGAATGGAATAACCATTAACCCTAACAAATTAACAGTTCGTGCTGCTCTCTTGTGTGTTGCTTGTGACATTCCAGCAACTCGGAAAGTCTGTGGATTTACCGGCCATACATCCTCCCATGGGTGTTCTAAGTGTACTAAAGTTTTTGAAGGTGTTGTTGGACAGATGGACTATTCTGGATTTGAAGCTTCTCCTCCTAGAACAAATGGACAACACCGGCAGCAAGCCCAGCATATTTTGTACCAAACAACTGCTGGAGAAAAGGCAACCATGGAACAACTATATGGTAGTAGATACTCAGAACTAATGGCACTACCATACTTTGACTGTGTTCGGTACCATATCATAGATCCTATGCACAATCTTTTCCTGGGAACATCTAAGCACATAATGCGGAATATTTGGCTTCGTGGTGAAAACCCAATCATAACCAGCAAGGACCTTTCAAAAATTCAGTCCAAGGTGGATAATGTTAAAGCTCCATCTGCTATTGGTAGAATGCCAAGAAAAATAGAATGCAGCTATGGAGGATTCACAGCTGACCAATGGAAAACATGGACTATACTTTTTTCTGTCTTTGGTCTGTGGGACATCTTACCTTCACCACACCTGGAAGTTTGGCGAAAGTTTGTAATGGCTTGTACCCTGTTTTGTTCACCAGTCATCACAGAAGGAAAAGCAAACTTGGGCCACACATACCTGTTTCAGTTCTGTGCTGATTTTCAAAAACTTTATGGAAAGGAAAAAGTGACACCCAACACGCATCTTCACACACATATTCTGGATTGTATATTAGACTATGGACCCGTGTATTCATTCTGGCTTTTTAGTTTTGAACGGTACAATGGTTTGCTGGGAAATTACATCAAACCAAAGATCTCCTGAAATTCAATTGATGAGAAAGTTTATCGATGATCAAAATGTAAAGGATCTTCCATTTCCATCTGAATTTCAGGATACCTTTAGGCCAGTACTTGACCAACTAACTGCACATCTCTCTGGAACTCTACTGGTTTCATTGCAAAACTCTGCATCAAAAGAAATTATTGAAACCAGTCTACTTGCAATTGGGCCAGTCAGAAAGAATAATGAAAAATGGAAGGTTTTTGAAAATTTCCCGTTATATGAATGCTGTTATCCTCACTCACTGGAGTACTTAGAACTTGATCAGCTTGACTTGTTGCAAGGAACATATGCTACTATTTTCGATGAAGTAAAGAGTACCTCAGTTACCCAGCACTTTCAAAAATTTTCATCAATTAAATTTGCTGGAGAGCAATATGGTTCCTGTGAGTCAAGAGGTGAACGCTCGTGTTTTGTGATGGCCAGGTGGTGCAGCCTTGGTGGACGAATCGATGTGACTGGTCTTGATCTTAGACCTGGTATGGTCAGCTACTATCTGCGCCAAAATGTTGAAATTGGAGATCAAACTGTGACCTGTATTCTAGCAGCTGTAAGGTGGTTTTCCAAGCATCCACAACGAATGAAGCTCGGAGCACCTGCAGAAGTATGGTGCAGAAGCCTTTTTGAATTAGAAGGTAGTGCGAGTTTCATTCCTGTTCAGAGAATCTATTGCAAATTTGTCCCAGCTTATGATGTTATTGAACGAGAACAGGTGCTTGTTACCTGTCCGATACCTCGGAAATTTCAATGTTAAGAGTGTCAAGTGCATGATAAATTTCTTCCCAAAACTGGGATGGATCCAGTATAATCAGTTAGTACAGTAGCTGCTGGCTCCTGAGGCAGAGGGGGACCGTGTACAGGTATATTCGCTACTGTACTTTAGTTTATATATTGTAACTGACAACTGTATCATGTTATGTTGATATTATCTTATTTGGTCTCTATTACGGTATTTCATTTTTACTGACAATTGCCATGCTAATTCAAAAAAAATACTGTATATAATAAAAGGGAATAATGGTACCCCTTGTGCACCTCCTTGGGTAATGCTAGGGGTGTGCGCACCGCCTGCACACAAACAATGCAAATCCATCCCTGTACGTTCCACAACAGAGACCTTGATAACGTACAGTATGTTATAACATGATTACCATACAGTACTGTATAGTAGCTATATACTACGGTAGCTCCAAACCTAAACAGCTAAACCTATTTTTACACTGTAGCTAGTTTGATCCATTTACTCGTACTGTAAAATTAAACAGGCAACCTCAAAACATTAAGTCTGTCTGAGGAAAGTGAGAAAGTGAATAATACTTTCTACAGTACATTATGGTTAGGTCTGATACAGTAGATGACTATTACATACTGTATATTTTCAAGTATACAATGGTGACAATATAAATCTGAAGGTTATGGGAAAGCTTATAGAAAATTAAGATTGCCTGCGTTTGCTTAAATTTCCACCATGGCACAAATATGTAATTTGTACTAAATTTACTACCTGACTAAATACTAGCAAATCTGAGTCATATTTACTTGTAGCGCAAATACGAATCAAATAAAGCGTAAACAAACAGATTTGTGACACGGCGTAAATCTAATCTGAAATATATGCAAATTCGATATTTGCTCTGCATTTGCCTGTATTCCCTGTGTGGGAAATCTCTACATTTGCCCCGTATTTACGCCGATATTAAACTTATATCAAATTTCAATCTCTAAATTTGCTTCAGATTTACTCCAATCCTAAACTGGAGTAAATGCAATTTTTGCTTAACTTTCCACCATGGCACAAATATGTAATTTGTACTAAATTTACTACGTGACTAAATACTAGCAAATCTAAGTCATATTTACTCGTAGCGCAAATACGAATCAAATAAAGCGTAAACAAACAGATTTGTGACACGGCGCAAATCTAATCTGAAATATATGCAAATTCGATATTTGCTCTGCATTTGCCTATATTCCCTGTGTGGGAAATCTCTACATTTGCCCCGTATTTACGCCGATATTAAACTTATTCAAATTTCAAGCCCTAAATTTGCATCAGATTTACTCCAATTCTAAACTTAAGCAAATGCAATTTTTCGTGCAGTGAATCTCCTTAATTACCATTTGGGATTTTAGGATTTCATCCAAACCCCTTTCAAATCCTATCCTCTCCATGTTGGGACTTTTTCTCCCCTCTACTTCCCGAACATCAACAATGTTTAATTTAACAATGGACTTTGTTTCCATATCAGCAAAACTATAAGTGCAATACTGTGCACAATGGCCAGGAGAATCATTATGCCCGTCAGAGCTGAGAATGATGTCTTTTCCCTCACGTTCCCTCCACAGGTCTTTTCATTCTTTCCCAGTACTCATGTACAGTAGTATCACTATAGTAAATTTAAACCACAGGTGCAATGTACAGGCTCTGGTATTGGTTATACAGACTCTTTGAAATGAATTGTAAATTCATTACTTTAAAAAGGAAGCCGATTTTGGTAAAGGAGTTACCAGATAGAGCAATTGCTGAGGCCAACAGCAAATTTCCAGCACGGATATTTTCACATGTTGGTTGAGATGCCCATCTCCCTCCAAAATGCCCAGCACTACATCGCCAATTGACAACAAGGCAAGTTCCAACGAAGGTCTTCTGGAATTGCACTTGTTGGTCATATCCACTTCTTTTACAGATATGACCGTGAATCCGATAAAGAAGATCCATAATTTTGGTGGAAGATGTTATACGGTATTCTGTTTGTATAACTGTTATGTCGAACATTAGACAGTGGCATCGTTACTAAAACTATGTACACGCATAATAACTAAAACGTTGCTTGTACGTTGATTGTACGTTGTTGACACATTGTTGATATTCGAGAATAAAGCTAGAGTTGTGTTGTTATTTGAAGTGATTGTTTAGTAAATACGAGACACAACAATTGGCGACGAGGATTGGATTATAAAGAAAGATAAAACAATTGAAGAATATAAACCTACGCTATACGATGCCTATTGGGAAAATCGACGCTTTCGACGAAGCGAACGAAGATTGGAGTACCTACGTTGCTAACGATATCGCAGAAGACAAGCAAGTCTCTGCGATATTCAGCCTCATTGGGAACAAGACATATGGGCTTTTGCGAAATCTATGTGCACCGGCAAAACCGGCCAGTAAATCCTTCACACAGATTGTGGAAATTCTCCAGAAGCATCTGTCGCCAAAACCTTTGGTAATAGCCGAGCGATTCCGGTTTCACAACAGAATCCAGCTGGAAGGTGAGTCCATAAGTTCTTACATAGCTGAATTAAAGAAATTATCCGAACATTGTGAGTTTGGAACAAGCTTAAATGACTCGCTGAGAGATAGACTTGTATGTGGAATGAGTAATGAACTTATCCAGAAAAGATTGCTCTCCGAAGTCGACTTGTCGTTCGCTAAAGCGACTGAAATTGCATTTGCGATGGAAACAGCAGCCAAAGACACACTCGAGCTGCGGGGGAAGAAGGAGCTTGAAGTAGATAGAGTGGAAAAACAAGGGAAATTGGAAGAAGACCGCAGAAAACTCAAGTTCAATTGTTATAGATGTGGCGCAGATTCTCATGCCTCTTCCGAATGTCGTTTTCGAAACGAGAAGTGTCGAAAATGCGGGAAAATGGGTCATATTCAACGAGTATGTCGGTCAAGTAAAGCCCCAGATCGAGTATGGCAGAATAAACAGAACCAGAAAGTCCATTCCTGTGAATTCGACGATGAGAGCTTGGTTGGAGCAGTCGAGATAAACAACGTGACACAAACCAACAGCACTATCATCTGGCTAACACCTAAATTAAATGGTCAAGCCTGTAGAATGGAATTGGATACAGGGTCAGCAGTATCAATACTACCACTCCAGATGTACAAGAAGTTGTTCAGACGTCACCCCTTGATGAAAACAGAAGTTATCTTGAAGACCTACTCAGGTGAAAAGATACCACCAGAAGGCGTAATGAATGTTCGTGTACAAGACAACAACCAAACCAAGAATGATCTACAACTCTACGTGGTAAACACTCAAGGACCTGCCTTGTTTGGAAGAGATTGGAGAACCGTAAAGTCCATCACCAAGAAAGTACCAAGTACAGATAGACAGCAGAGATTGCAGAAACTCCTTGATAAATACAGTGAAATATTTGAAGAAAAAGTTGGCACCCTCAAGTCAACAAAGGCAAGACTCACAATGAAGAAGGACACTCAACCAAAGTTCTGCTGTGCTCGTCCTGTTCCCTACGCATTACAACCAAAAGTTGAGGTAGAACTAAAACGCCTGGAAAGAGAAGGAATACTACACAAGGTGGCATTCAGTGATTGGGCAACCCCCATTGTTCCGGTTGTAAAACGAAATGGCGAGGTCAGAATCTGTGGTGACTTCAAGGTCACAGTCAACCCACAACTACAAACAGAACAGTATCCATTACCACGTATCGATGATATATTTGCAAAGTTAGCAGGTGGTCAGAAATTTACAAAGATTGATCTGAGACAAGCCTATCACCAGATGGAAGTCCATGAGGAATCTAAGAAGTATTTAACCATAAATACAAATCAAGGGCTGTACCAATACGACCGCCTGGTGTTTGGAATAACATCAGCACCAGCAATTTGGCAGCGATCTATGGACCAGGTGCTGGAAGGAGTGAAAGGCACAAGTTGCATCCTAGATGACATGATAATCACTGGCAAAGATGATGATGAACACCTGAAGAATCTGGAGGAAGTGTTGAAGAGATTGGAACAACATGGTCTACGAGCAAAGAAAGAAAAGTGCCAGTTTTTCCAAGAGAAGATTACATACTGTGGCCATGAAGTAGACAAGCATGGCTTACACAAGACCAAAGAGAAAGTCGATGCAGTAGTTAATGCGCCTCAACCAACCAACGTCCAACAAGTCCGCTCATTCTTAGGCCTGATAAATTACTACCACAAGTTCCTACCAAGTTTGTCAACCATCTTACATCCCCTAAATCACCTGTTAGAACAAGGGCTGAAGTGGGAGTGGTCTGATGAATGCAATGAAGCATTCTCCAAGGTCAAGGAACTCATCACATCGGATCTGGTCCTTACACACTACAATCCAAATCTCCCTCTGAAGCTTGCATGTGATGCGTCACCGGTTGGAATTGGGGCGGTCCTATCCCACGTCATGGAGGACGGTACAGAAAGACCAATAGCATTTGCATCTCGTACCATAGACGGATTTTCATATTTTTTACTGGGGTGGTGCCATATTTTTTAGGGGGGTGAGCAGGTGAGGTAACACAAAGCGTCACCAAACCAAGGTGAGGTCTAAGACAGTTAGACTCTAGGGATATAGCCACGAGAAGGAGGCTAGAGTGTAGAAAACAAAGTACCCCAGGAAAAATTTGATTTCTAGCCTTGCAAAAAACTAAGTTTTTTTGAAGTTGTCAAATCAATGAATTTGGCATTTCCGTTGAGAGAGTTAAAATTAAATGAACCTGTAAAGTGTAAAGTGTAAACCCAACACAAAATACGGGTTTAGTGGTTTACTTTTATAAAATCATTGTGTTGTACTGTTGTTTAAATCCGAGTACAATTTATGGCGCGCTACTCGAATACTAATTCTAAAGACCTTCAAAAGGTTTCTAACATCAATAATCAAGTTATCGTCCTTTTTTTACTTTATCTTAAATGCAGTCTCAATTCTCAAAGCATCTCTTGGTTATCAGCTATATTGTGAGGCTAGTAAAAATCTCTATTCAGAGGAGAAATTTCATGAGGCTGCAAAAAATCGAAAATATCTATCATAAATTTTACATGTGTTAAACGGCTTAAACCACGGGTTACGTCGAGGGTTACTTAAAACGCGCATGATTTTCATTGACCAAATGACCATAGGGCAAAGGTCGAAGTCTGCCTTTGCGCATAACAAAAACGTGTTGGAAATTGTCGGAAATCGCGCGGTTGCTATAATCCGCCATTACGAGAGGAGATCGTATCGTTAAGAATTCTTTAATTTTCTCGTTTCTTTACGTTATATTTTGTGTTAAACTTTGTTAAGCAATACTTATTATCAACTTCAAAAGCAAAGGGCTATGCGAAGGATGATCTAAGCTGAGGTAATAGAGTTTTAAAGCTTTATATTGCTCCAATAAACCAGGAGCGATTAGTTTCAGAGTGTTACGTTTATTTTTTATCATCAACACTCTGCACGTTCGAGTGGACTATTTAGTTATTATGCCGAAAATTGGGGGGGTTGAAAATTTTTTTTGGAGGGGTGAACAGTTTGTTTGGGGGGGTGAAAACTGATATTGGGGGGTGTGGCACTCCCCTGCACCCCCCCAGAAAATCCGTCTATGTCTCGTACCCTCAACAAGGCAGAGCGAAATTATTCCCAGATTGACAAAGAAGCTCTTGCTCTGGTCTGGGTAGTGAAGAAGTTTTATTTATACCTGTTTGGTCGACATTTCACACTGGTTACAGACCACGAACCACTGACTTCGATTTTCAACCCAAAGAAAGGCATACCAGCCATGACAATCGCACGTCTTCAACGCTACGCCTTATTTCTTGCTGGTTTTGATTACAGTATTGAATACAAGAACACGACCCAGCATGGAAATGCAGATGGATTGTCGCGTCTACCCCTTGAATGTGGCGAGAATAAGGAAACGGTTGATCCAGCCGAAATTTTCCAAGTGTCCCAAATGGAAATGCTTCCAGTAAGTTCCGACATGATTCGCAGAGAAATACAGAAAGACCCAAATCTATCTCTGGTACTGGAGTATACGAAAAGAGGGTGGTCCACCAACTGCAAGAAGGAACTGGATCCATTCTACAGACGAAAAGAAGAGATCACTATACAAGACGGTTGCCTAATGTGGGGATCACGAGTAATCATACCATCAAAGCTCCAGAACCAAGTGCCAGATGAACTTCATGAAGGGCATCTTGGGATTGTAAAGATGAAAGCATTAGCCAGAAGCTATATGTGGTGGCCAACAATAGATAAGTCCATCGAGCAATTGGCAAAAAGGTGTGAAGGCTGTCAACGTGTCCAGAACAACCCAAAGATCGCTCCACTTCATCCATGGGAGTGGCCAGCACGACCGTGGCAACGGATACACATCGACTTTGCCGGACCTTTTCTTGGAAGAATGTTCTTAATTGCTATAGATGCTTACTCTAAATGGCCAGAAGTTATACCGATGTCATCCACAAGTACTGACAGAACAATTGAGGAACTGCGAACAATGTTCTCTAGAAATGGAATACCAGAACAATTGGTAAGTGATAATGGTCCGCAGTTCACAGCAGTAGAATTCACCTCAAGTCGGCCCCTTACCATCCAGCTACTAATGGTCTGGCTGAACGTTTTGTTCAAACATTTAAACAGGGCATGCGCGCATCAAACTCCAACAAGTTTAGCTCAAACAAGCTGGCAAAATTCCTACTTGCATATCATACGGCACCACACACAACGACAGGTGAATCACCATCCGTACAAGGCTAGATGTGCTAAAGCCAGACATCAGAAAAAGGGTAGAAGAAAGATAGCTGAACCAAGCCGCAAAGAGAAGCCTCAATCCCACCAACCAACTACAGATCGGTCAAGACGTTATGGCCAGGAACTACAGAGCGAAAAGTAAATGGGTTCCCGGTGTTATAATGGCTAAAACAGGGTCACTATCCTACCAAGTAAAGGTTGCACAAAACATGGTATGGCGTCGACATATTGACCAACTGAAGAATAAAGATATGACACAAAACCTCCACCAAGATCAAGAAGAATTACCACAACCAGTGACTACATCTGAAAACGCACCTTGCGACATTGATGATTCTACACTAAAAAGTCCTAGCTCAAATCTTCAACGGTCTGAAAGAACATCAACCACTGAAATTGGAAGTACTAACACTAACACTACTCCCATAGCATTAGGACCACACCCGACCACTGGTCAACAAGCAGATCAACCCAAACGTTATCAAATACGCGATCGGAAGCCGCCTGAAAGACTAAACGTGTGACCTACAGTGTATTGGGTGGAGGAATGTTATGTCGAACATTAGGACAGCGGCATCGTTACTAAAACTATGTACACACATAATAACTAAAACGTTGCTTGTACGTTGATTGTACGTTGTTGACACATTGTTGATATTCGAGAATAAAGCTAGAGTTGTGTTGTTATTTGAAGTGATTGTTTAGTAAATACGAGACACAACAATAACTTTCTCTGGTGTTATTATCTCAACCTCGTGGTCCTGATTATCTGCATGATCTGCATGATCACATGTATCACCAGTTTCCTCTTCAAATGCATCATCATGCCCACCAACATCAGTATCATAAACCTCGCTCTCCATTGAAGTTCTCTCAAGGTCATCAATTTCCAACCTATTTGCATAAAGAACAAAAATTATTCATTATATTGGTCAAAATATCCACAGTGAGTATGCCGTATGCAGACAACAACTCCTTCCGACCACTTAGATCACTCTATTTATATTCTTTCCTCCAGTACACTCTAAAAAATATGGAACTTACTCAGGACTTTCTGGTGGTATATAATTGAAATCATGCACCTCGCTATCTTCAGACTCACTTGCAGTCATTGTATGCTAGTTATCCTATATTCTCAACAATCCATGGAATACCTTATAGCATCAAAAGAAATCACATCCCCACCGATTTTCAACGCCAAAATCGAACATCATCGGTCATCCTCGTGCTCAAGACATCAAATAAGCAACTATGTGAAGTGCTTACAATCTCTACGATTCTTAAACCATCTTTTACTCGCCCAATGTATTCTCCTGTGTGGCGACATTGCACAAAACCCTGGACCGATTGATTTACAAGCACCTCAAAATCTAAAGGGCATTTCTTTTTGTCAATGGAACATACAAGGTTTGACCAACACAAAGTTTGATGAGATTTCGACATCCCTCGTTACCAATAACAACTCCACGAATAAATTAGATGTTCTTATTCTAACTGAGACGTTCTGCTCAAGTAAGTTGCAAAATTCATTCTATAGTATTCCCGGATATACCTTATATCGGAAAGATCGACCTGTAAAGAAAGGTGGTGGGATCCTGATATATATAAACGATGATTTATGTGAAGTTCGTCGCGAAGATCTTGAATCAGTCGATGTGGAGGCGTTATGGCTAGAATTATACCCGCATTTGTCTACAGAGACATAAAGAAGATTGATATAAACAAATTCAATGAAGATTTAAATAATGTCCCCTGGGATTCTGTTTTCACCCACGAGAATATTGATGATATGGTTGGTATAAAAGGTGCTATAAATTATTTTATGATGTCTTAAATAAAGTAGCACCGATAAAGAAGAAACGAGTAAAGCGGGCATCCCAACCAAAATGGTTTAATGACGTTCTTCTCTGTGAAATAAAGAAACGTGATAATTTGTTAAAGAAAGCCAGAATCTCACAATGTAGCAACGACTGGGCAGCTTTTAAAAAGGCAAAAAATCAAGTAACCAAACACATCAGACAAGAAATGGAAATTTATTTTAAGACGAACATTATTGAAAATCGAAAAAACCCCAAGAAATTATGGTCCCTAATTAAGGAACTTAGCAAATCTTCTAAAACATGTTTAGGAACAAAATCAATTTCCTTAAATGAGAACGGAGAGTTAATTTCAGTCAAAACCAAGTTTGTTGAGATATTTAACAATTTCTTCATAAGCGGGCCAAAGAAACTCCTTCAATCGATCGGGTCTACATTTTCCGGAATCAGCCTTAAAAAGTTTCTGGAATCAAAGAACTTTTCGAATGCCATATTCTCTCTCAATCCAATTTCGTCTGAGAAAGTATATACGTGCATCCAATCACTACCAAGCCAATGAGACGGCTCTCATTCGCCTAATTGATCAATTACTATTTGATCTGGATGCTAACAAAACCAGTGGATTGATATTTATCGATTATAAAAAGGCGTTTGACCTAATTGACCACCAAATTCTCCTAATCAAACTCGAAGCCTATGGGGTCAATTCCACTAATCTAGAACTTCTCCATAGCTACCTATCAAATCGATTACAATATGTTGAGATCAGTGATTACAAATCCACCATGCAACAAATGGAATGTGGAGTTCCTCAGGGTTCCATTCTAGGGCTACTGTTGTTTTTAGTATTCATTAATGACTTGCCATCAGCCACAACCAAGACCATCATTGACATATATGCTGACGATACAACCCTGAGCTCAGTTGCTGAATATACCAAGGCTCCTTCTCAAATCGAACTAAATCTCCAGTGTGACACTGACTCAATCTTGAATTGGACTCAGGAAAACCGCATGATCTTAAACAGCTCTAAAACCAAATCAATGCTAATCACGGGAAAAAGATTGGCACAGAAAATGCAGACCACCGATTTAAAGGTAACAGCTAATGGAACTGTCATTGATCAAGTCCTCTCACATAAACTTCTTGGTGTCACCCTTGACGACAAATTATCGTTTGATGAGCACATCGATAACCTTTGTACCAAATTGTCTCAGAGAATTGGTTTACTGAGAAAAATCCGAAGATTTCTTCCACCTCATGAGCGGTTATTATTTTATAAGGCCCTAATAAAATCTGTCTTGATGTATGGTAGCACCAAGAGTGATACTCGAATCTGATTCATATGAAAGGAGTGTCGTATTGTTCAAAAAGTTAAATTGGCTCCCGATTTGATGAAATAAAGTTTAAAAAATGTATCCTTATCTACAAAACCTTAAAGGGAACCTCTCCCACTTATATTCGAGGGCTCCTTTGCTGTAACTCCGATGTTCACATGAGAGAGGGTCGTTACAGTAATACTAATTTAATGTGGCCCTCTTACAAACGTGAAAGGGAAGGTGGTCGCTCATTTGCCATCTCAAGTGCCAAATTATGGAATAGTATACCTTTGCCAATTAGGAAAAAAGAAATGGTGAAAAATTTTAAGACAGCTCTTCATCAATACTTTATTGATAAGTACTCTAATATTGATAGCTTCGAACACTTAATATAATTCAAACTTTTTTACTCTTAGTTTGGTCTCAACATTTTTCAATTTTTAACATACTCTATTTATTTTTATTGTTTTAGCCATATTATGTAATTAGATTCTATTAATAGAGGGCCACAGGTTTATCAGTTCACTTTAACTGTTACGTGTTTTACCCTCTTAAAATAAAGTTGCTTGACTTGTATCTATCATGGAACAATTTAAAATTTTGAATTAGCCTATACAGTACTGGTAGTTTAGGGTGCAAAAACATGCAGACTATACTGGGGTTTATATAACCTTGGCTTGGCCTACAATTTTGTAGCATAAACTAGCATTACAGTACTGTACTATACTTGTCAGTGTTAATATATATATACACTGCTGCAGTGAATAAGGGAGAGCTTGGAGTATGAGACAGACGATACATGGATGATTGTTATGCAAGCTCATATTCTCAAAAAAATTATTCTTAGTCCCAGACAGGAATTGAACCTGTAACTTTCTGATTGCTGGTGAGACCCTCTAGCCATTGAGCTACCCGAGACTCCGACTACCGATGGAGAGTGAAGGTTACAATGATGTACTGATTCAATTTAAATATGTATACTTCCTATGTGCACCCCTTACAAAAAAATCCAATTGGAATTCCTATTGGAATTCCAATTGGAATTCCTATTAGAATTCCCATTCAATCCAATTAGAATTCCCATTAAATCCAATTGGAATTTCAATTAAAACCATTGAATCCAGTTGGACTTATTCTGAAAAAAAGACTGCCATATGTGGTTGGATTCCTAGGTGTTAAAAGATCAGACTGAAATTGAAGACATTGTACAACACTTAATATCCTGCATATATAATCATGTGGCAACCAAAATATGACAGTTAAAACTTTCATTACATCTAACAACCATGCATTGTAAAGTTATTAAGTTGATATAAAATGACCATTTCAAACTGTTCAGTGAGAAAATATATTTTTATTACACAATTCTGGCAAGTATAAACAAAGTAAATATACATATAACAATTAATGCAAAGAATATGTACATATTGATATGATGCCCAGTCCATTCAGCACACACATTGATTTGTTTTACTTGTATGAGGCTATGAGCAAATTAGTGGTCAGCTCAGTGTCAGCCAAGTACATTGCCTTGAATTTGGCTGTTAAAAAGAAAGGTCTTGAAACTCATAAATGATTGTATGTTCTTTCATACAATATAAACAAGCTACCTATAGGTGGCACATGCTTAGAATGGGTTAGACACCATGTAATATCACATATTATTACAGTATTTGAACATAGACACTTCCCGAATTTGCATGACTGCACACAAAACGATTACCTGAAATTGCCAAGGTTGACACTGTGATCGTAATAGATTTACTAGTTTTACTTATTGCCTGCAGTCTTGATCTTGTACCAGTGTGGTGTCTGCAGTCAAGCAAGTTCAGAAGTGTCTATTATAGTCTAATATACAGTATATTAGTTATATATATATATATAATAGTTTATTTTTATGTTGGTTACTCCCCAGTTTTTTTAAGTTTCAAACATTTTTGGACATTATGTAATTTTGTTTTGATGAGGTTCTTTACCTTCTGTTCATTTAATTTAAACTTTCTCACCACCAATGCTGAAATAAATAAGTAGAAAAATACTACATTAATTGAAAGTAATCACAACACAGTCATATATACAGATCAACAAAGTCTCCTCTAAAAAAGGGGTGATATTCATGTTGAAGTTGCTGCAGGAAACACTAGCAAATGAATTTCAAGTTTCTGAGTGTGATTTACTCTTGATTATTATATACCAAGTGTACGTCAAAGTTCAGATTTTCAAGTATTTAATTGATCGAGAGGGTATCACATGATGAGAGTGTCACTGGGAACAACAAAAAAACCATGTGAACATGCTGAGTATGCACATAGTCAGCTCAGTTTGATAAATGAACGAAATGCTAAATCTCACCAAATTCCTTGCCACCCTTGACGTTTTGTGAACTGAATGTGCAGTAGCTGAATAGTTTAGGATAATCTAACAAATAATCTGGCCATATTAGCAGACAGTATTACTGATAACATCAACATCAAAAGAGATTGCAACTTGCAAGTGATAAAAAATGCCACAAATACATGTATTTCTTGAGCAAATATCTGACCGGATTATTAGTTAGATATTAGTTAGATATTAGTTGTACTTTCTCAATGTTAGAAAAAACAACCCATAACTTATTTGTTCATCTAATCCTATGTGATTTCTCTTGCTATAATTTGCTTTTAATTAGCATATTTGTTTCCCATCATTTCAGGCCAGTCTCCTTGTTTTGTGGTCTTTGTTGAATTCTAAAAAGAGAAAACTATCAACTTGTAACTTACCACACAAAGCACTAATCTTCATGGCATCCAGGCATGGCTTGGGCTCTTTGTCCTTGTGTGCATTGGAAGATCTTCCAGTCATCGAATGACTGGCTAGCACTTCCCTCGACCACATCATCTCCATGATGGAATACGTAAATTTCTTTGCATCACCACTGCAGGCATCCAACATTTGTTTTTGGGCTTTTAGGATTGTAATTCCTGGATGTATTGCAACCTATATGACAATTCATACTAAAATTAGTCTTTTGTTATCTTTGAATTATTAATATGATTTAAAAGTTAATAAACACTAGAAGCTAGTTGTCAAGAGACCTGACATATCAAACATTTAAGTACAGTAAATACATTTAAAATAAACTTTACCATGTTACTGTCCAAATCAGCACCACTACTCTCTTCATCAACCATTGTAAGTGGTGATGGTTGAGGTGATGGCGATGACGTCCTTGACAAGGAAGGAGAAGAGGATGGTGTTCCTCCTTTCATTGTTTTTAAGGATACAACTGTTTTTGTCAGCTCAGTCAATGCCTGATTGACATTTGTTAACTCTGAAAAATATATTTAATTGATAAATAAACATTTAGAAGTTTACATTTTGCCTGTTTTTGAGCCAAACATTATTTGAATGAATTATGTTGTCTACAATTACATAAATTAGCAAATTGGGTCGATGTTCAAAGCTGAAAAAATACACATCTAAGACATGGCTTAGAAAACAACTATACTCAATATTATTATTACCACTAATTATTTATTCTTTGTTTGCACATGACATTACTGTGCATTATTGGGTTACGGTACATGACTATACATTATCTTGCTTGATTCTAATGATTACTTCAGCTGATGAAGTGTATTTACTCTATTTGGCCAATTCAATGTATGGTGAATGAACTGCCTCCACATCTATGGTCGAAGAACATTCTCATGACAGGACTATGGTTTGGCCAAACAAAACCCCACATGAACACATTCCTGAAGCCGTTTGTTGATGAGTGTAGAGAGCTAGAGAATGCTGGATTTGTGCACAAATTCGAAAGAATTCGACGAAAGATTTTTCCTTTGATATGCACTGCCGACTGTCCTGCACGTGCCATAGTGAGAAACTGCAAACAATTTAATGGCAAGCATGGATGCGACTGCTGCGAACCCCCAGTTGAATGTGTGACGAGGGAGAGGCCCGCCAACCCGCTATTACCCCGTTCGTGATGATCCTGTCCTACGAACATCAAAACATCATCGTTGAACATCATCGAACATCATCGTTGGCCATTAAAGCCAACGAGACAGGAGAACCTGTAAAGGGTGTGAAAGGGATTTCAATCATAGAAGGATTTCCAACGTTTGACACAGTACAAGGTTTCACCCCTGAATACATGCACTCAGTTTGCCAGGGTGTCATGCGTCAGCTTGCGAATCTTTGACTGGACTCACAAAATCATGTCAGTGATTTTTATATTGGTCGGCAAAGAGCAGAGCTTGATGGCAGGTTGACATCGATATCTCCACCCTCTGAAATTTCACGTGCTCCCCGTTCTTTGAAAGAACGGAAATTTTGGAAAGCATCAGAATGGAGGGCATTTATGTTTTATGGCTTGGTCATACTTCGAGGTATTCTTCCAGACATATACCTCAAGCACTTCGTATTTGTGTATGGAATCTACAATCTTATGGGTGATAAGATTGCCCATTCTAAGGTAGATTTGGCAGAATCTTGTTTGAAGAAATTCGTACGACAAATGGAAGTTCTGTATGGGTTATCTTCGTGCACATTTAATGTTCATCAAATGACCCACCTGGCAAATGGCGTCAGAAATTGTGGTCCATTATGGGCTACGTCCGCTTTTATGTTTGAGGCAAACAACCATGTGTTGCTGAGAATGTTTCATGGTACCCAGCATGTCCCAAGGCAGATCAGTGAGACATTTATGTTGGCTCGTAGGGCACACACAATTGCCAGTCAGTATTTTGTCGATGACACAAATCCTGCAGTTGTCGCTATGTTTGAGAAGCTCACAGGTGCTAATATGCCTCAAAAGAATGCTTGTGTTCTGGAAGACAACGTCACTGGGCTGGGTAGTGGTAAACCTACTACGTTAACTGCGTCAGAAGTTTTGGCTGTGATGCAGTTGACAAGTTTACCTGTGCACAATCGATCAGCCATCGTCTTTCATAGGTTTGTGGCCAACCACCAATTGTTCACAAGTGAGAGCTACCAACGGGCAACTCGACATCACAATTTTACTGTTCGTGTTCAGCACCAAGAGTATGGCAATATTTCTGGCTTGTATGCTGTCAAACCAGAATGTGGCTGCAGTGATGCTGAACTGCAGTATTGTCAATGTACTAAGTTCAACATTGTTTTTGTCCATGAAGTTGTTCGAGACACAAGGGTACTCGGACTATTCCCTTTGGTGACAAGCATGAGAAAATGTATGACAATAAAACTCAGAAATAGAACTTTTATGTGTGCATTACCTTGTCGCTTTAAAAGTGACTAAGCACATTGACAATTTTGAACCTTGTTTCCATACGGATATGCAATAGCGCCGCGCACAGATGACATCAGTATTCATGTTTGTCTGAGTCTATAATTTATTCTTGTTTATTCTTGCATTTCCAACAATAGAAAATGGCTATTTAGGAATCCCTTGAGATTCAAATTTGGTTTGTTTGTCTGAGTTTTGGTCTATAAATAGTAACTGTACGCTTCGCTATTCCATACGGATATTGAAACTTCTAAACTATATGCAAATGCCAAAGCTAGGATGAGTAAGTGAAAAACTTGTCAAATCACGGTTAAACGAACTGTACTAAAACTGTACTTTAATTATAATGTAATAATTTAGAGGGTGTTGGTGGCACAGTGCTTAGTACACATGCCTTTCACCTCTACGACCCAAGTTCGATTCCTGCATAGTGCAGTTATCTGATTTAAAAAAATCACCTTGGCCGCATGTGAGAAGTGTGCTTCCAGTTTGACTCTACCAAACCCCACAGGTTTTCTCCGGGTCCATGAGGTGCCCCTTACTGGACCTCTAAGGATAACAGTTTATACAACTGATAGAGTTATCCAGTATAAATAAGATTAGTTTAGTTTTATTAATAAATGTAATATTATGATAATAGTATCATAACTATTAATACAAAGTTTAAAAATGCTTTGTTTCAATGAAAGTATATAATAATTTTCCATATTATGGTAATCTTATTAACCTAAAGTGAAGTAATTGACAGCTATATATGCTGCTCGCATATTGTTATTTTCTTCTACTGAAAGTGTTTTTAACTAAAGATTAATTTGGGCTTCTGTTAAAATTTCTATTGAGATTAGTATTAAAATTTCCTATCATGGTTTAATTTCTTTGTGATATTTGCATTAAATGTTGTATTGGTATTTCTATTGGAATTCCTATTGGACTTTCTATTGGAATTCCAATTTGAATTTCATTCCTATTATAGTTTGTGTTAAAATTTCTTATTGCATTTGCTTTTTATATTTGTATTGAATTTTTCTTGATATTCCTATTGGAATTTCTATTGGAATTTCTATTGGAATTCCTATTGGAATTTCATTCCTATTGGAATTCCTATGGGAATTCCTATGGGAATTCCTATGGGAATTCCTATTGGAATTTCATTCCTATTGGAATTTCATTCCTATTGGAATTTCATTCCTATTGGATCCAATTGGAATTCCAATAGGAATTCCAAATTCCAATTGGAATTCCAATTGGAATTCCAATTGGATCCAATTGGATTTTTTTGTAAGGGATATATAATACTGATATATAGTGACTGCCACATAGGCAGTATATATATCATTCAAATCAGTACATCATTGTAACCTTCTCTCTCCATTTGACTCGTGATACAGTACCTCAATGGTTAGAGGCAGTCACTGGCAATCAGAAGGTTATAATTTTTTCAACCGGGAATAGTTTTTCTGAGGATATGAGCTTAATCATAGTTAATAGCTTAATTCATGACGTCCATGTATTGTATACTGGTATATATTCCAGAAATAATCTTTGTTTACTCCATCCATTACAGAACATGTTAGGACTATAGTAGATGGCCTACTGCGCCACAACTTATTGTATCTGTTAATAAGCTTGGACGTCAGACTTGTAATGTAAAATACAACTTATATATGTTAGGGATTGAACAAGTGCTGTGTCAGCTAGATCATTATCAACAAGTTAGTATCAAATTGGCATGTCATCCTGAATATAGGTTGTTATATCTGTGCATGCATGGTGATATATAATTTAGATATAGTACAAGTACAATGCCATATGTGCTTTGTTACATGGCTTTTGTATTAATAACCATCAAAATATGGTATTTGCATTAGCCAGGCATTATTATTATTATCATAATTATTATTAACAGTAATAATACAATAATATTTATACAGGATAGCCCCTTGGTATCAATATATGGTGGTCTTAATTGTTTCCTAACAAACTAAAGTTATTACAAATATAAACACATATTCATATATGTACAGTACAATGTTACAAAAACTCATTTTAACTCAAAAGTTATATATCCTGCACATATTGTCAATTAAGGCAATTGATAATGGTGCTACAACATATATGATGAACAGACTAATTGAGATATGGAAAATAGTTATTTAGATATGATGTTAAAATGCCTTCACAGAATTTCTTAACTAGCATTACACAATGTATCTTTCTAATTACAAAAGGTTCCAATCCTAGGATTTCTATTGACCGATCAGTTTCAAGTCCTGAGGTAGGAATGATCAGTTTCCCTGCCCAGTGGCATTGAGACCTCTCAAGAGCATCAAATATTAAGTTATATCCACATCCATGCCAGCTCGACATCACAGTAGTCCAAATTGTGGATCCAATGTGAATGGACCCTATAGATTTGCACTATATGTACCACCTATTTGATTTTTTAAAGGGCACAGCCATTATATGATAAAGATGCACATTCTTCCTTCAAGTTTCAGCAGCCTTTGGTGTCTGTTTCATGAATGATCATCAACAGTGTGAAAAAAGTAATTTCTTTCTTAGTTATTGATGGTAGAAACAGCAGTAGACTTCCCCACTGTTATGTTGCTGCACCCAAAAATTTAAAAAGATTGGACTTCATGTATTTAGTTTGATGTTCTATGAAACAATTAAATTCAGACAATACAAATATTTCAGCAATATTGTCTACTGGAAATTATTTATTCAGTCCGAAAAATGAATGGGCTATTATCCAATTCAAGTAAAAGAAGTACCCTGTAGCAACTACGCTATAAAAATTTCAAACAGCATGCGGGCGAGGGGTTGTTGCGTATACGTATTTCTAGTATAGTTATACTATACTATATTAACGGTTGATGCGTGCATCACATCAGTAATAGTATATCAACTGTAATTAACCGTTAAATACGAATCAATCCGCCCTACATAATTATACATGATATCCGTAGTCAGAGTTCCTCGTAGGAAAAACATACATTAGACCAAGTAAATGGAGTAATCCAGTTTTTGCAGTATACAGATATAAAAAATAAATATAAATAAAATACTTTAAAAAGTTTGTATACTGCCGAAATCGTGCATGGGAGGTCTAACGTTTCGACAGAAGACTCTTCATCAGAGAGTGAAACGTGTGAAACTACAACTTTTTAGAGTATTTTTTAATTTGAAATACACCAACCTTTGTAGAATATTTGATTTGTATTTCTACACTGCCTACATCAATTGCTCATGAAAAATTGAATTTATCATATAATCTGCATAACTCAGCTTTTCCTGATGGTCAAAGCAACTGAATAATTTTGCAGAAATCACGCAAAGAAGTCTATATTTAATTTTCAAACTATGATTATGAATATTCAAAATATCCGCGTACTAGTTAAGTGTGCTATAACCACATGAAAATATTTTGAGAAACAACATTGCAAAACTTCATTTAGTTATATAACGTAGATATTATATAACTAGCTGCCATCGCTGTAGTCGAAATTAATTGTTAAATGCGCATATATAGTATTTACTCACCACAAAGAATATCAACGACTTCCCCCATATTTTCCCTTTGTAGCTGTGCTGCAAATTTCTCAAATAAAGAAGAGCTAAAAGGGTTGCAAATATTTTCAGTGACTCGGATGCGTGGCATCATAAAGGCACCAAGGAAAGCCTGATAAGTGTTCACAGTCTACTGCGCATGCACATTCAAGTTTATGTATAATTGCCTGCGAATTTTAAGTTCCTCATTTTCATGTTTCCTTAAAGTTTCCTCCTCAAGTTGTGTTTAAGTGATAAAATTACTACTTTGACTGTGCCAAAGTAAGAGTCGTCATCTTTCGAAACACATGTGGTTCAGAATTCACAACCCCCCCCCCCCCCCCTGAACTGATTGGCGCCAGCCAACTTCGTGCGCAAGTTCCATCTGCCATTATGAAACCAACGACGATAATCTCTATTATAAACACATGATTAAGTTTCACAAATTTGACGCAAACTTCAAAGTTGCTTGTTCATTCTGCAACCGGACTTACAACAAGCTCAACTCATTCAGAAAATACCGCTGAGATTTCCGATCTAGGTAATGATGACAACGGAGAAGTAAGTGAAAGGGAAAACAACAATACGGATTCTCCTGATCATCATCCTTGTGCACAAGATAATATTTTATTGGCGAAGTACTTGCTGTCTTTGAAGTCTGATCATAATATCAGTGACACAGCTGTAGATAGAATATGTTGATATTAGGATGTTTAAGTATAAACTGGTACACATATGGACATTGAGGGATAATATAAGTACATTACGTAATACGGGACACGTGATATAAGAACGTTTATCGAACGTTTCAATGTTGTTATGTCTGCGAAGCTATGCAGTTTTGTATAAACAAAGTATTCTTCAATAAATACTATATAACTATAAAAGTCAACAGGTTATGGGCCCAGTGTATTGAAGGATGGACAGTCGCACAGTTAAGTGGCTATGTTTCAAGGGCATAGCTGAGGATTATCCAGCATGGAGCAGAAAATTTACAGCGTTTATACAAACGAAAGGGCTATACAAATCGTTACTCGGTAAGGAAGTTATACCAACAGAAATCGCTCCATTAAACGCAGAAGCAACAGCCGAACAAACAGCAGAATGGGAGGCTAAAGTACAGCAACGAAACAAGAAGGCAGAGCAACTGAAGCCATTGCTCGAAAGTTTAAATAGGTTAAACAACAGAAATGAGGAAGTGGCGTCGAGAAACGACGTCAAAACATTATTAAGCACCATCTACAGCGAGGACGACGAAGTAGATGAGTTTTTTCTGAAATGTGTAAAGTGGGTGCAGCCATGTACTCTACCGCCATTCATTATACAACTGTTAAAAATTTGTTTTGCAACCCAAAAAAATATTGGGAAATGCTCGTTGGCACAGATGGAGAAGCGGCTGCGTTTAAAGACGAGCCGACAGGCAAAGGCCTACGCAAATTTTTAAATGCAACCTGCATTGGCGAGTCGACCACCAATTCCTCGTCATCATGCACACCCTCGAAAAGAAAACTGCTGGCAGATCTGCTGTCTTCCGACGACGAGAAACAAAGTTTACCAGCCACCAGCTGTAACATCGGAAGTCAAAGTGAAGAAACATAAATCATCAAAGAAAAACAAAAAATCTACGAAATAGTAGATCTTAATAACATTTAAAAACAATTGAAAAAATTTAAAATAACCAAAAATATTTGTTGTTATAACAGTAGACATGAATGGCACGATGGTATTATGAAGAATTTGCGAAATTTCCACATGGTCGTTTCAACCATGCGGCTATTGCCAGTTGCGAAACGTTAAACAAACCGAAGTAGATACCAATCGTAAAAACTAATTCAGGTATCCTTTCGCCTCTGCCTTGCATGTCTGCTGTTTTATCTAAAAACTTTAATAAATTTAAAGAATTATTCATTGTGGAGGGAAATAATAGACGGCCCAATGTAATTGGGATGTATCAGTCTTATGAACTAAATATCCACTGGCCTTCGCTAGTTTCTCGCAGAAAAATGCAAACTGCCATTTTAGTTTTTAAATGTTTTAAGCATCTTTCTTACGAAACCATATTCATTTATCAAATCCTAGCAAAATAACGAGAAACTGCGCATAAATGTGATATACCTAAAGTTAAATTGGTATTTGCCAATAAGGGCTTTTATGTTAGAGGCCCACAAGTTTTTAACAGTTTGCCTTTATGTATTCGGGAAGAAAACGTTTTCATAAACTTTAGGAAGAGAGCCATAGAGCACTTTAGTAATCCATAGTTTGATCTTCCTAGTATAGATTTTATAATTAATTATAGTAAACTGTACGATTATTTATTATATTATATTTTGTAAAATCTTCATATATTCTCTATAAAAACAAATTTGTAACTAATTAGTATTCAGGGCTCACATTGATACCAGTTCTTCTGAACTGACGTGACTACCCTGATGAAATAAAGTTTATTTGATTTGATTTAATTCTGACATTAAGAACGCATATTTCGCTATAGTAATTAACATGTTTCGCTAGACTCATCTCCAAGTAGTTATAGTTTCCCTTTACGTCCATTATTTCTTGCCACGTTTGTTCTAAACATTAAGTTGTGTGTAGTCAATAATTGTTAAATTTGCAGTTGAAAATTCATGTCCGGAAAGTTTTAAAGTTGCCAACCGGCCAGTAAAATATAAAAAACTAACTTTTAGATTAAATTGCTGCGAAATTCCATGATATTAAGGTGGATGTTCCTCAAAGTGTTACATGTTAGTTTTAACATATTTTTCACATCAGATTTTAAGTTAATTGATGGAATTGTCAATTAACAAATTTCGGGATACTCGTTTAAACATGCGGTTGTTATTGAAAGTTGCGAGATTCGAAACAAAGCTAAGTATAGAACGAGAGCAAATAGACAAGTTCATTTGCCATGTTACAAAAAAGATTGTAAAAACATTAAACTAGAAATACGTGTACGCAACAACCCCTCGCCCTCCTTTGTACTAATTGCTGTGAGCACACCCTGTCTTGGCTGAATTGGCAGCTGGTGTGCGATTTTTGTTAGTGAGCACTACGTAAGTTCAGCGGTGTCATAATAACTCGGTTATAGTTGGTTATAGGTACTTCATGTATGGTAAAGTTGGTTACTTCATGTAAGGCTGTCCCAAACAACTGTAATCCTGTTTTCCAAAACCATTTTGTGATCCTAACATGAAGTAGTAACCCATAATTCTGATGAGCGCGCTGTTTTGCCAACGTTCAGATTAGCTGGCGATGGTCAAAATAGAACCTATCCCCAACACAATACTAATCCTTATCTTGTAATAATGGTGGTATGGGTTCGCTATCAACTTCGTACCCAGGGTATTTTTCCTCCACGCGCGGTAGGTCGTGGGTTCGCTATATCTCTTCAACATGAAGTACTTGTGTTAAACCGCTGTAGTATCGCGGATTATTCCTCCCTCTCCACTCGTGGTAAATCTTTCCCTCGATCTTTCCATCATTTCCCAACATTAGTCATTGGCATGTAACGTTCTCTTTTGCTGATATCACAAAAGTCCTGCTTAATTTGACATTTGGCCGTTTGGCTTCATTTTTGGCTCTGTCAGATTATAATCCTGCAGATGGCGTGTTTTAATATGGCTCATTTACTCCTAGACCCTATGGCGACAGCTAAATCTTATTTAGGGTTTATTACGGATATGAGTTTTAAATTGATGTAAATATACATGGAGGTTATTTTGAATGTTATTCACCTGAAGAGAACTCTCAAATGTCGTGGTATCATTGGTGATTTTTTCTTCGAAACTCTTCAGTCTTCACGTACATGGCAATCCAGATGTGTTTGTTTCATATACTGTATAAACGGAGTGAGAATTGAAAAGGCAACCAACTCTTCATTATTTAACGATCGAAAAGTTGAGCAAATGCAAGTCAGGATATAAAGGTGAGGAATGAACGTCTTCAGATTAACTTATAACCAAAGTCTTTTTATTAATGAATTATTAAATAAATAACATTATAAACATTAGAAGTGTGAAGTTGATCATCCAGGTTGTTGTTGTCTTGAGAAAGATGATTGTTGGTGACTGAAATTTCTACGACCTCAACAGCAGTCCTCTTCAGAGTCCATCATCCTGTGACTGACGTTGAAACATCAGTCACCAACCATACTCTTTGACAAAACTGTAACAACCTGGGCAATTAACTCCATACTTCTAATGTTAATTCTGGGTTCAAACCATTTACATATAATAATGAATTACAGGATAGTTGACGATTTCATCATTATTTAGCCCATTATAATGTTGAGGAACCTTGTTGGAGATACTGTACCTGTCAACTATTATATATCATAAGTAAACTCTTTGTTTAAAATGTTTATATTTGAGAAACTGAATAGAAATATTAATTTGAGCAGAGATATGTGATGTCTGCCAATACTACAGTCACAATTTGTTTTGAAAAATAGTTTTCAACCAAATTAGTTTTGGGTTATGGGCACTTGCAATTCATTACCTGAGTGTGGGTATATTTTTTTGTTGAAATTCCAGTGTAACAGTTGCTTTATTGAAAAAAGAAGCTTATGAGGGGGCACAGATGAAAAGGCCAACCAAACTGTAATTATAATATTAATTGTAAAGTGATGAAGGCTCAGGCCTGCATCACTTTACAATTATGAAAAACATTTTTGGGGCCAGAACGTGTGGCCCCATAACATTTTCGGGCTTTATGGCCGGTTTGCCCACAGCGCCAACATACAATCTCTGTAAAAAATAGAAATGGTATCACAAATAATATATTTAACAAATAGATTCCATTTTGCCGTTGTCTGTTCAGTTATAGATGCACAGATGACGTCAGAACGTGGTAATTAGAACACAAAAGTGTCCCACAAGACGATAGTTGATAAATCTATAACTGAACAGACAATGGCAAAATGGAATCTATTTGTTTTACACAATAATAATTGAAAACAAACCATTCAAAAGGCTTATTAGCTCTTTGGCGATGTCTGGTGCATGAAAAAAGATAAAATCAATTGGGTGACGTGATCTGTGCATCTGTCCGACTCTTCTAATAGATCATGGCCAACAATCAATGAGAATGCGCATAATAAACAGGTTATTGTATAAATATCATTATACAGTGCAGCTACATGTACACATATTTAATTATACTGTATGTAGAAGAGATTTATTCCTAATTATTTTGTTTTCTAAATTATTTAGAAATTCAAATGGACTGAACTTTCTACGCATGTTCCTGTTTGCCCCTGTGGAAAAGTAAAAAAATGGTTCAACATTTAAAATAATGTAATACTTATATAGCAAGGGTTGTGCTAGAAATCTCCAAACACATGGTCTTAATTATGCAACAAAGGACCAATTCTCAAAATCCACAGGCTATTATCTATTTTTTAATATTTTGTATAATAATCTACTGCTGCCTAATGGCCAATTTTATCCTAGTAAGGCTACACCAATTTAATTGTTTGGGGCACGGATCCGACCGACCCTGTTTTTGTGAAACCAAAATAAAATTTGTACCTATTAAAAGTAAACTTTGATCCAAAATTGGTTTTTTTGTGCTTTTTTCAAACTCGTACCCAGGGTTTTCACTAGCGAGGCGGTTGTAAAGACTCGGTACAAGCTTGTACTTTATTTTTCCATTTTTCATTTCCATTTTTTTTCCATTTTTTTTTTCTTCCATTTTCTCTCGACCAACCCTAAACATTTGGAAAAAATCCATGCCTCAAAGTATTAAATTCGTGTGGTGTAAGTGGGGTCAAATTTTATGTCCCTCCATAGGGACTTGATATTGCCTGCCCCACATCTTCTGCCACCACTGATTTGTTTCCCTTTGTAAATATTTTGCTTCAGTATAGAATATAAAATGTTGCATTGTTACAAAACTTACTGTTTCTGCACTGGAATGCCTTGTGGCCATCCTTGCCACAAGTATAACACCGTACTATACAAAACACAACATAACCTAATGAGTGAGTATATTTGCAAAATGCATACTATTTATTCACACTGTATGGCAAATCACCCAAAAAGGTATTATTTTTTTATTACATACTTTTGTTTTTTTCTTCTTGCTCTTTAATGCAATGTATATAAAGAAAACTTTAATTATTAAATATTCATAACATTAATTTTTCAATCAATTCCAAGCTTAGTGTTTCATAAATATGTTGCATTATTCAAATTATTGACAAATATAATTAATAAGACAAATTAATTTTTCAAATTAAGTTATACACACTTCATTTCTTCTACTAAATATACTTATAATCGAAATAGAATTATTAAAAGCAATTTTAGGTTGCAGTACGTACCTTTTCTTTTTGAATATTTGGAGCTACCTTCATTTGTCTCACTCTCAGCTGTTTGGGTATAATAATATGAATAATATTAATAAAATGAAGCAGTTATATAGCGTTGATATCACAGATAAAAAGCTGTTAAAGTTCTTAATTTCTGTTCTGGGAACTCAATATATTTATGAACAAATATTTACTTACAACCAATATCCTGGCTCTCCCTCCTCCTCCACCTGTCCCCTGCACTTGTGCATACTGATGACTCTATTATTTTCAAAATAGGAAAATGTAACTCACTTTTGATTATCAGACCATATTATTAACATGACATCTTATGAAAACTTGCTGGCTTCAAAGTATTTGTTTACCTTGATGTTCTTCCACTCTTGGGGTTTCTATATTAAATATTAAAACATATATGTATATCTGTAACGAATTTTTTACTCTGTAATATTAAAAATAATTTACTGTAAACAGCATTGTTATATAAATCTTCTAACCTTCTGTTTCTTTAGCGTTTTCCATTCTACAGTAGTTAAAACAAAGGGGAGAAATTATATATTCATAGTGTGAAGCACTCTTGACAGAACGTTTTAGCATTGATATTCATTGGCGCTATTATAAAGCAAACGTTGAATATACAAATGTTTTATAAATAAAATTACCTTGCCTGCTGTTTTAAAAAATTTTCGCTGGTCTTTTTGAGAAAAGGGCGCGAAATGAAAGTCCTTTAAATGCGAGTTTCTCGCGTGACACAATGTGGACCACACTTCCCCGCTCTGTCCCTGTATTCTCCTAGGTATCCTTCGCGTTCCAAAGCCGAAGCACCGTTTTGTTATGGTTCAAGTGATAGATCAGTTCAGTGATGGTATTAATCTGTGTATACCTTGATATTAAACAGAATACTGTGTTGTCGCCGCAGGCCTACGAGCCAATGGCCGTGGTAAACAAATGCAATGTTCAAATAACGTCAAATCCTTATTCCTAATAATGGCAATGTTTTAAATAGTAAGTTGAACTTAAATATCTACCTATTCATGGCTATTTAATGTCTATCGTCACGCTTCTACATTATAAACTTAGATGCGATCTTAACGTGTATTTTGAATATATTTATATGGGCGATCAACGAGAATTCAATAATATACCCAAAACCAGGCACGTACTGCAAAGAGTTGTTTGTTAATATAAATACATGCAAGTGACAAACTATAAATCGAAATGAAATGAACAAACTAATGAACATTTGACCTTTACATACATACAATTGTGTAATTATTAAAGCCTTCGTACATGATACTTATCGATACAGAGTCGAACCTCGATAAATGGCGATTCTGATTGTAACGTAAACTGCGATTACGCCTATTTCTACACGTCTGTTAAATAAGTGCAAACACGAACAGGTTTTCATAATTTATATTTTCTGTTTTACCTGAGAAGAAAGATTTTTGGATCTCGATAACGGACTTAATAAATGTAACTTGAACTGAAGCCGACTCGAGAAATTGCTTTTCCTCTTAATATGACATTAGATTTTCGTTTATCGAGATTCGACCTCAGTTTGCAAAATTTTTATTCAAAATTTGATTAAATATCCAATTTACGGAGTATGTGTTGGGATAAAAATTAATTAAAATGATATAAAATTATTGTATTAAGGTTCATTTGTTCAATTAAATGTTTTATATATCTGTAATTTTTTATCAATTGTAGTTCTCTTCTCTTTTTCAATAATTATCATTCCAGTAGTCTGCAATGATGGTTGTTACATTGTGAATCACTTTCTGGTTGATCAGCACTGTCTTTTCTCTGATGTTATCCTAGTATACATGTATATTACTGCCTGATAATAGTAATTCTAATATTCATTTCCAATTGCAATATATTACAATTAATATGCAATGTACAGAAATTGTGGTCCATAATAGTACATCTGTTGAAACATCAAGCATCACATTTTCTATGAGAATGTGCATATACCTGTAATGAGATAATAAAGCCTTAACATTAAAGACCATCATCACACATGATTGAGTAAACTACATTTTTTTTAGTGATTTGAACTACAAAATAACAATGGCTTGGGATAAAATAACATGGTGTTGACCTACTGCACTATAACCGTGCAATATAACACCCATAAAACTTTAATCCAAATGCCTAGATATTGCAGTGCAGTATGATTTCATTTTTGTCATATTTCATTTGCCCATTCATCTGTGTACAAATGATAAATGTGTGACAAGGGTTTATTAACTTGCTCCATCTAAGTGTATTAAAGAAATTGGTTAATAACATTTATAAAAATACAACACATAATTTATCTAGAAATCTTGGAAATTTGTTTCTAGGTTACACTAATACATAGATTTTTGGTATTCTACTTTGTTAACACTTACATTGTTTCATATTTCTTTAATAAATGCTGAGCAGTTGTTCACAATTCCCTCCCTATAATTAAAAGTATATTAAAATAAGAAGCATTCCTTCTGGCTATGTATCCATATCATATGATATCCATACTTAGCTACAAATTTCTGTATGCATTTCCTGCTGTACCAGCTATGATCTATACGTACTATTTTCGAAAATTGGGCTTTGATGGTAAGTACATGTATTACATTCCTTGATCAAGACAAGGTCCTTGTAAACTTGGCCTTGTATTACCAAGGGCGAATTACCAATGAGCTCGCTCTTTTTGAAAACTTTTTTTGATAAATAGTTCCAGTTTACTTTTATCATACCTTTCTAGAAATCACAATTCATATTTTTCCTTCATCTGCATAATAATATGTACACATCTGAAATAATTTCTATTTAATTTACTACAAAAAGAAATGAATATTAAAACAAACTACAATTGAAAATGCATGCATATAAAATAAATATATACCTTTTATATAATAATTTGGTATTCCAAATTTCATTTTTGCTTTTGGAGAATTATGAAATGATTTAGAATCTCAACTGGCCTTTTAATGCTCATCATTAACATGCAAGGTGCAGACATTTCACAAGTAGACTGAAAATTTCTACCCAGGACGCCTCACTCGAAAACACAATTAGATTGTGTCCAGTGCCGGCTTGATACCTCGAAAGCAAATTCAAAGCAATGCAATGAATTCACCCAGGGACGCCTCACTCGAAAACACAAATAGTGTCCAGTGTCTGGCAAATTTACCTTGAACGTAAATTCAAAGCAAACACATTGACTTTACGCAGGTCGCCACCCTCGAAAACACTAAAAGTGTCCAGTACCAGGCAAATAATCCCTCAGAAAAACATTTACAGGTATAAAAATGTTTCCTGGGATAATCCCCTCCCAAGCACATTTAATTACTAAAATGTGTCTTGCATTTGGGATTAAATCTGTGCATATTATGCACATGTCTGCACCAGCCAGGCAGCAAAAGTCACACAAACCTGTACTCACAACTTGTGATTGGCAAATCTTGTCAATCCACTTCAAATATTATTTGTGATTACAATACTTTATAATCAACTATTCTTTGTTCTGACAATAATGTCAGCCTCTGCTCTTCCTCTTTTGCATATTTTTGTTCCTGCCAATTGCTCTCAAACGATCAAATGTCATTGGCTCAAACACAATATCATTAATGGATCTTACCCTTGATGTAGCTAGAAATGTACATCCAGCCACTTTCTCACCTTTACCCAGGTCAACGACAACTTTTGGTAAAGTCTGTCCCTGCGACTTGTGGATGGTCATTGCATACCTTAATCTCAAAGGAATTTGCTGTCGTGACAAGTACTTGCCATCAACCATCCATTCAAATAACTTTGGTGGCACCGGCAGGCATTTCTCACAAGCATTGATAAATGCTGGTCCTGTGTAGCCATGGAAATGTACCAACACTGCAATTGGTAAACTTGGAGGTCCTGCAGCCTCTGCATACCAAAACTGTTCAACTACTCCGAATGAGCCATTACATAGGCCAACCTCTGCCCAAAGGTTGGATGTTAGCATGACCTCAGCATTCTTTGAAAGAAATACAATGGCATCTAAACCTCCAGCTTCATCTGATTTTTCTGCCGAGGCACCATGGCCAGAGTGCTTTGCCTGAATCTTTGCTACTGGTTCTCCAGTACTTTTCAGCTTTTCATAGTTGTACTCAGCCACACTCTTCTTATCAAAGTACAATCTAATTGCTGCATTAAATTCAATCATGTCAACATTATTGGGTGAATGTTGAAGGAGAAGACGCCAATCTTCCTCCGTAACTTTCCCATCTCTCATCCTCAGTAGCAAACTTCTGAATGCTATCGCTTCACGATTGCTGCCAGCCTGTCGCATAATATCATCAAGAATAACAACAGTGTTAACAAACAATGGAGACTATGCCCATGATCACTAATAATCGACCCATTCCCAGAAACATATAATGCTCGATCACAGACTGGTTGCAACTGACCAAAGTCACCAAGGAGAATCACTGAAATCCCACCAAATGGCTTATTTTGATTCCCCGTACCAGCACGTAATCTATTGTCTAGCCAAGAGAACATCTTGTGACCAATCTTTGACATTTCATCAACAATAAGGTAAGCCTTACCTTCTAATTTTAACTGTAGACGCTGTAACGACTCACCCTGAAGCTCGCTATGGTCATGAATTGGAAGTTGTGCTGCAGAATGCAATGTCTGGCCATTTATACTAAATGCTGCTATGCCTGTAGTTGCTGTTACTAAGCATTTCTCTCCAAGCACTTGCTTCAAGGCATTTATTAGGTATGTCTTACCTGTCCCAGCAGTGCCACAGACAATCATACAAACTGGTTGATGTCTCAACATTTTGAGCATGGGATTTTACAATATCATAAGCCAGTCGCTGCTTCTCATTCAAAGTTGCTGGATCAATGGCAGGATGACCATTCTGTGGTTGCGCGCAGTAAGGAGTTGTCTACCTCTTTTCCTCTGCATCTTTCCTCTGCTTGGAAATCCACCCTGGGCATTCCCTTAAAAAACAGCTCCATTGGCACTGACCTTGCTCACTCAAACCAGTCAGTTCCATTCTCCAACACCAGGTCACCAGATTGCTCATAATGCTGATTCAACCTGCAAAGCAACATCCAATCATCAGTTTCTTCACATTGTTCATTGTTTGTTCCATCATCATCACTTTCATTGGTGTCATCATTATCGCTAACTTCTGCACCTTCATCCTGATCTGATTGTCGTTCAAACATATTTGACATTTCTTCACAATGACCTATTACCTTCAGCAAAGTCAGTATGCAAAAATAGGTGATAAGTATTAATAAACATTTCATCACTTTCTGCCTCATTGCCCCATGCATTTGATGGTTCACCCTCCCAAGGCTTGAATTTGATTAGCTGATATTTGCAATATCTTCCAAAATCTGGACCGCGAGTGTTTCCCGACACCTTTGGGAATGTCCGTACAATATAGGGAACTGATCGTTTCCATACCAGTGAACGATATTTTGTGTACTGTGACACATATTGCATCAAATTCAACTGAGACAACCCTTGACACTTACTGTTGGCAGTTGAACGCTTACCATACTCTTCAATGGTCGATTTTTGCAACACTTCATCACTTTGGTTCTCATTGTCAATGACAACCTTCCTACTATTATCTAAAGAAATAGTAACATACTAAGTACACCCTATCAAAGGCAGGCTTAGAAGCATATGTGCTGTTTCTTGCGCTGCCATATCTCGATCTCCAGCGACTTGGATTATGGCTTTCTTGATTGCCGAAGACACTTTATCATTATCCTGTAACCTCGAGAAACAGGAGCCCAAAATCTCTGATGCTTGCTTTGAGCGTGGTTCGCCCTTTGCTGCATACTTTGCCATGTACCGTCCACATGCATTCTTGTCGACGATGACCTGTAAATCAACATTATATAGCTCTCCAATTCTCAATATCACCCTGTTATGAGAATTTAACCTATGGTCATTTCTCTTTGTAACTAATTTTGCACCTATCTTACAATGCGGTAACAATTCATAGTTAAAATGGGTTTCTTCTTCTAAACCGTTTGGGAAACCAAATCTACATTCTGCAGGTACACCACATTTTTTCTATTTCAAGCAGTAGGCAGAACTGCATCTGGTATGCCTCTCAACACTGTTCACTTACCTTTCGTAGTCTGAATCTGCATCATCAACTGCACTTGGTCTAACAGCCGATGGATGTGGCTCAGGAATTCTCCATTGTTCATCAGGCAACTCCTCATTAAAGGTTGTTACAAGCCAATCAATATACCTAGAACAAAACAGGAACAAAATATCTGTTATTTTGTAATGCCATAAAAGATTTGTTTCTTGTATTATCCCAGCCAGTTCTTACCTTAACACCCGTCTCTCTGATTCTTTGCCATCATCAATAACAGGTTGGGAAAAAAATTCAAAATCTTCCATGTCAGACTCAGTTTCAAGTAAACTCCATGCCTTAGCAGCTTTTCCTCTCAATGTTGGAATGTCTGGGTTGTTCTTTAACTTTGCACAACCGTGCGCATGAATACTTCCCCTGGCTTGATATTCATATGGAAACCAATGCCAGTCTGCATCCAACACACCATGCAACCAATGCCTGATAAAGTCATGGATATGCTGCTTAAAAAACCAATCAGTCAAATGTGGATTGTCAATGACTGCTTGCCCTCGTTCTGACAGCGTAGCATCTTCCTCATTCTGCAAAAGTCTTTGCAACTCTGGCCAGTAGCTATCTGCTGCACTAAAAGTAAAGAAAAAGGTAGGACAGCCTTTCTGCTCTATCAACGTTAACAATTCCTGTAAACGCTGATACCAGTACGAGTTAGTGCATTGCACTTTTGACACATACCGTTGAAGCCGGTTCACCATTTGCTTACCACTCATTGAATTGACCATCTCTCTTAGCTCTTCTAGGGTTATGTTGGCATCTGCTGGATGCTGGTGCAAATAAACATTTGATTGAGACAGAAGCTGATGCCTTTGCTTCATATCTAATGCCCAATAGGGGAATCTTGGGTGAGAAGCAAACCTTACCATTTGGTAACCTTTCAGCAAACTTAACCAAATGCTTAAATGCTTCTGCCAGAGTCACACCATGTTGTCTTGCCCGTGTGGTTGGGTCACCTCTCCCAAATGGGAACAGTGTAGGAAATGCCATCGTTGCAAGACCATCTGTTCTAAATTCATTGACAGCATTACCTTCATTAGTTGGCCAGTCTATTGGGTCAGCTTCATCATTCACTGTCTCACGAATTGCATCTTGATCCTTCCTCTGCCTTTGACGCTGAGGAATGAATGATGTCCTTTCTCCCCCTAAAACAGATTCTTCAACAACAACATTATCTACTGCATGATCTTGAGGTGGCCCTTCATCCTCATCTTCATGAGGAGATACTTCTGTATCAATAACAAACCTGAGTCCATTAGGAATACCATTCTCTGGTAAACAATTTATTGCCTCAGTCAATTTCTACACCTTTGAAGTAGGGGTTGTTGGTGACTAACCATAACACAGCTTCAAGCACTCGATGTTTACGAACAGTAAAATCTCGATGTGTATTTTCAACGCCATGTCTTCTCACCACCAAAACAGGTAAATCTGATGCTCTTGAAGGCAAACTATTCAAAAAACTTTGAATATCTTTGGGTAAATTAAGAACATGTCCCTTGTACCCCCTCTGACCACCATGTTTCCTATAAACACTCATAATAGGGCACACCCTTGCAATTAGCATTTCCTCTATCTGGGTTAACCCTTCTAACTGTAGGGGAACAATACCTGGGTCCATGTCGTTCTCTGCACTGTACACTTTCGGTGATTTCTTATCCCTCGTGCATCGATGACATACATACCTTGCAGGATCTTTACTTAAATTCTGCTTGGTTGGCCAGGTTTCTTTGCACACCATACACTGGTGATGCTGCAGCTGTTCTTGGCTCGAATGGAAACTACCCATTTCGTTTCTGACCCATTCTTGCTCGTGTAAGGGATTCTCTGTATCTTCCCTTCCCCCTTGGTGCAGATACTCTTCGCGACTGTCAACATGCTCTTCCTGAAAAGACACGTTATTCGCCCTTCTCTCTCTTGCACTTTCTCTCGCATCCTCGAGCCTTTCCTGTCGTTCTGGCACAGTCTCGTTTTCAATTCTCTCTGCTTGATTTATTCTCACACTTACCAACCTTCTTGCTCTTTCTTCACCCGTTTCTGATGCCAGTCTTTCAGCCCGTTTTGTTTACGTCTCCAACTCTATTCTTGATGTGGCATTTTGTCTTAGAACCGCTAGCCTTTCAGTACGTTCTTGTGAGCTTTCTGAATCTAGCCGTTCCTGGTACAATCGACTTAAATCTTGCAGTCTACTTTCTCGCTCGTCCTTACATTCTCGCTCGCTCCTCTCCTTAAGATATTCTCTTCTCTTTCCCTTACTTACTTCGGTTCTCTTTTTGTAGGCTTGCCTCCTCTTCGCCTTCCGAATTTCCTTCTCCTCCACGGTTTCATTTACCAGCTTTTGTCGCTGTCGCTCTCTTTTTTTCCATAGTCTTTCGACCTTTTGCTCCTCGGTTTCAACTCGGTTTTGCTCTTGCCGGCTTTCTCTTCCGCTTCTCTTTTCGTTTTCTATTGCTTGTTGCTTATCCATAGCAAGAAATTTATTTTCAAACTCGCTTTTTCAAAAATCTATATCTCTTTTTGAAAAAAAAAACACTTTGAAAATTGAAAACCGTTTAAATTTTGCATTCGCAATCATGTGACGGTTCAATTTAAATATTAATTCAAAATGCAGATATTTACCATATCTAGTTACCAGGGCCAAATTTTTCGATGCCGCGCATGGACCGTTGATCTTCAATATATATAAAATTAAACTGGATCCGCTTGCATTTCCCGTGATAAGGGACTAAACGCCGGTCGATATTAGCACCCTCGCCATCAGGCCTTCGACCGGCACTTCGCCCCGGGCGAGGGGATAATTCTGACGTTCGTTTATGCCGGGTAATAGTCGACAGAAAGGGCACAATACAATTCCGACATAAAGTAGCAGGCATAAACGTGCCTTTATTGGCAGCTTCCCTTTATGTCCTATTTCTTTGCACAAGCGAATATAATAAATTGTGCATATTGTTGTTGTGTAAAATAATCAGTTAAATTCGTATTTGAATCCATGTCAGGAAAGTTTTTTGAGGCTTGTAAAATGATTTAAACTTTCCAACACGATTCACTACGAAATTAAAGGAGGATTGAGTTTTTTTAAACTCTGAACAATTAACCCAATCCTCCTTTAATAATCCACAGTTTTCAAACCCAACCCTTCCCACCCTGTTTTTTTTTTATTCAATAATCGCTTCCATGTTAGGATAGCTTAAACAATAAAGAAATACCATTTGGTAAAATGTCAGCTGGATTTATCATCCATTAATTTCATCGTACTTTAATCAACATTCTCCTTAATGTCGTGTAATTTCGTAGTGAATCGTGTTGGAAAGTTTAAATCATTTTAGAAGCTTCAAAAAACTTTCCTGACATGGATTCAAATACGAATTTAGCAGATTATTTTGCACAACAACAATATGCACAATTTGTTAGATTCGCTTGTGCAAAGAAATAGGACATAAAGGGAAGCCGCCAATAAAGGCACGTTTATACCTGCTACTTTATGTCGGAATTGTATTGTACCCTTTCTGTCGACTATGCCCTGCATAAACGAACGTCAGAATTATTTAATGTTTTTACAATATTTTTTGTAACATGGCAAATGAACTTGTCTATTTGCTCTCGTTCTATACTTAGCTTTGTTTCGAATCTCGCAACTTTCAATAACAACCGCATGTTTAAACGAGTATCCCGAAATTTGTTAATTGACAATTCCATCAATTTACTTAAAATCTTATGTGAAAAACATGTTAAAACTAACATGTAACACTTTGAGGAACATCCTCCTTAATATCATGGAATTTTGCAGTAACTTAATCTAAAAGTTAGTTTTTTGTAATTTACTGGCCGGTTGGCAACTTTAAAACTTTCCGGACATGAATTTGCAACTGCAAATTTAACATAATTATTGACTACACACAACTACATCCATTGTGTTTAATGTATAGAACAAACGTGGCAATAAATAATGGATGTAAAGGGAAACTATAACTACTTGGAGATGAGTCTAGCGAAACATGCCAATTACTATAGCGAAAGATGCGTTCTTAATGTCAGAATTACATTGGGCCGTCTATTATTTCCCTCCACGATGAATAATTCTTTAAATTTATTAAAGTTTTTAGATAAAACAGCAGACATGCAAGGCAGAGGCGAAAGGATGCCTGAATTAGTTTTTACGATTGGTATCTACTTCGGTTTGTTTAACGTTTCGCAACTGGCAATGGCCAAATGGTTTTTTAGCCCCGATAACAGATCTCGTCCAGGAAAATACTTTATCTTTTAAAATGTTTACAAGCGATGTTCCAGGAAATCTTAGGAGTTACGTTTTCCGGCATAATATTCAAGTTTCCTAAGTCTGCAATGCATTGTCTAGTTAAAATATGACATTTGAACTTGTCTGTTGAATGTAAGAGGTAGTATTTTGATGGTGGCCATTATGAATTAGTGGCAATTAGTGTAAATATTTTGGAAATTAGTGTAACTACTTTAAGCGATGTCTGAAAATGTTAACATTTACTTTTACAGTCATCATATTTCAGTCTCCTAGGTTTCAAATGAATTATCCAAGTAGAAACTGAGGTCGCACTCGACGTTTAAAAGTCAGAGATTCTAGTTTAAGTTTAAGTTCAAGTTTAATAAAAATATTTGAAGAGGAAAGCTCTTCAGAATACAAAATACAAAATCCAAAGTATAATTATCAGAACATCAAAACTATTGAAAAATCAACAAAATTTCCAAAAGATGCTTCTAAAAGTATTAAAAGAGTTAATAGTAATCAGTTCTTTGGTCATCTGGTATTCTTGCGGCCATCTTGAATTCCGTGAATGAAAGAAAAAGCTTTGATTATTATTCCGCACACTCACTTTACTGAGAGAGGTTATTTCCCATTTATTTTTGTAATTCAAAAACGGGTAGACGACCTCTTTGTAGACGTAAATGCATTTTTAAGACGTAAATTGTATTCCTGGGGGAACTGGGCTTGAGTTGCTAAAATTTTAAATATTTCATTTTCGGCTATATTTGAGAAGCTGTAACTTTAAAAAAATTGCAGTAAAAACTGAAACATATCATTACAATGAACACTGGCAACCCAGCTACCCGAGATATTGTAAAACTTCATCTTAACCCAAAAAGACATTTTTTTGGAAACTTTCCAAATTTGAAATTTCGTTAAAATAACACGTTTGTAGTCGATATTTGCGATGCCATTACTTTTAGGCATTATTTCCAAAAACCTTTTCACTTTGGCTGGTAAGAGAGGCGTACCTGGTGTCTCAATTGCCCAGAAAAGAAACTTTTAAAACTGATGCGTAAGCGTTTCAGGGGGGGGGGGGGGGGGATATTGCGAAAATTATAAATATTTGATTTTCGGTTATATTTGAGAAACTATAACTTTAAAACAATTGCAGCAACGAAACATATTATTACAATGTACAAGGGCAACCCAACCACCCACGATATTGAAAAACTTCATCTTAACCTTAAAAGATTTTTTTTTGAAACTTTCGAAATTTAGTGCAATTTGATATTTCGTTAAAATAACATTCATTTGTAGAGGCTTTTGCATTCATTTCGTTTGTAGACGATTTTCGCGATGCCATTACTTGTATGCATTATTTCTAAAAACCTTTTCACTTTGGTTGGTAAGAGAGGTGAACCTGGTGTCTCGATTGCCATGAAAAGAAAACGTCAAGACCGATGCGTAAGCGTTTCGGGGGGGGGGGGGGGGGGGGGGGGGGGTTGAATGTCGGATTTTCTGTAACATGTTGCGCACGTATTTTTAAAACGGTTTATCTAAAATTCTGCCGATTGCAATTTTTTTAAATTTGCACAGAAAGCTTTCCCAAATGATTACTTTACAATAAGCAAATCAAACCACTATGGTACAAATCATTGGAAAAGTTATAATATATAAAGTACATGAGTCACAAGTTCTCGACAAATTCAAAGAATATGTTGCCGAAAGAGGAACACCTAGATTACAAACAGATAATGGTGCGGAGTACACCTCAAATCAATTCAAAGAGTTCTGTAGAGACTCAAAGATAAGACAAGAGTTTACAGTTCCTGAAACACCACAGCAAAATGGAGTCGCAGTGCGCTTCAATCGCACCTTACTAGAGATGGGACGGTGTTTACTTATACAAGGGAAGCTCCCTAAGAGATATTGGGCAATAGCCTTAGATACCGCTGTACACATTCGAAATCTCACTGCGAGTGCAAGTAGCAATCAAGGAAAGAGTCCTTTTGAGCTTTTCACTGGGAAAACATCTAGAAGAAATCACCTCAGAGTATTCGGATGCACAGCTTACGTAAAGAAGAGAAAAGTCAACTTACGAAAGCTCGATCCCAGATCTGTGAAACCAAAATTCATTGGCTACGACAGCAATAATACAGCGTACATATTACAAGAGCTCACCACAAAGAAGATAATCAAAGCACGCAATGTGATTTTCAAAGAGGACGAAATTCAACCATTCTCCTCTAAAGAACATTCCTGTCAAGAAGAGTCAATTTTGGACAGTCCAAACCTATATCTCGACAATGAATGTTCTAATGAGCCAACCAAGGAGAAACCGGTCAGAGATGAAGTGGGGGAAATCGCAGAAGTTCCAAATGCACTAGACCAGTCACAAGATGGAGACGAAGATAATGAAGAAGAAGCACCACTTCCAAGAGCAGATATAAACAGACAACCTCCTGAAAGATATTGCAATCCCTATACCTTCTTCAATACAACTCAACAAGAAGAAGAAACCGTTACAGAACCGAAAACTTACAGAGAAGCTGTAAAGTCAACAAAAGCTAAGTACTGGGAAGAAGCAATGCAAGCAGAGGTTGAATCATTAGAGAATAACACTTGGACACTTGTTGACAAACCGAAAGATAAGAATGTTTTACCAGGAAAATGGGTATACAAAGTCAAATACGATGCAGATGGTCACGTAGACAAGTATAAAGCTAGGTACGTGGCGAAAGGTTTCGTGCAAATCGAAGGCTTAGATTTCTTTGAAACGTATGCACCAACATGCAAATCAGAGACATTCAGAACCCTGTTAGCAGTTGCAGCACAGAAAGATTTACATCTCGGTCAAATGGATGTAAAATCAGCATATCTTCACTCACCAATCGAAGAAGAATTTATCTGGAACAACCCAAAGGTTTTGCCAAACGAGGAGAAAACGAACAGACATTAGTGTGCAAATTAAACAAGTCAATTTACGGTCTTAAACAAGCAGCAAATAATTGGTACGATTCCTTAGCAAACCTACTTATCGACTACTGTCTTTTTGCGAGGAAAGAAGAGGACAGAACTTTTTCGTACATACTAATATGGGTCGACGCTATTATAATCGCAGGAGCACATAATGAAGTTGTCGATGCAATCAAATCGATGTTGAAAAATAATTTCAAGATGGATGATCGGGGAGTATTACACTGGTTCCTGGGAATGCGAATCCTTCGATCCGGAGAGAAGATCACTGTAGATCAAGAAGTACATCGAAAACGTCCTTAATCAGTTCAACATGAGCAATTGCAAGCCCATGGCAACCACTGGAGAAGTCAATCTACAGTGAAGAGCATCAATTAGTTGATGAGAAGTTATATCGAAGCTTAGTTGGATCCCTTCTATACATTGGGGAAACAAACGCGACCTGACATTCTCAATGTAGTCAATCAGCTATCAAGATTCTTTGAAAGGCCCGATACCTCGCATTGGAAGGCAGCAAAGCACATCTTAAGGTACCTCAAGGGCACGATCAATCTACGATTGACTTTCGTTAAGAACTCCAACATGAAGCTTACCGGTGATGCAGATGCAGACTGGAGTGGTGATCTCGACGATAGAAAGTCTACAACCTGCTACTATTTCAAATTCCAAGGAAATGGCGCAGCTATAAGTTGGGAAGTAAAGAAACAAACGACAGTCGCACTATCATCGACAGTAGCTGAATATCAAGCTATGGCAGCGGCGGTTCAAGAAGCAATCTATCTTAGAGCATTAATGAAAGATTTTGGTCATCCGATGAAATAGCCAACACACATCGGAGAAGATAATCAGTCATGCATCAAGATGTGTCACAATCCAGCCATGCACAAGCGATCGAAACACATCGACACGAAGATGCATTTTATCAGAGAAAGAGTTGAAAACGGAGAACTTGGAATTCACTACATTCCAACGGACAATATGACAGCAGATATATTGATCAAGTCTCTACGTATTAAAGTTGAAAAACATCGTTATGTTTTATTGGGTAACTGAAGCATGAAAACAGACTCATCATAGTCACTACAAAGCGGAGTCTGAATGGGGGTGTTGATATTAGGATGTTTAAGTATAAACTGGTACACATATGGACATTGAGGGATAATATAAGCACATTACGTAATACGGGACAAAGCTAAGCAGTTTTGTATAAACAAAGTATTCTTCAATAAATACTATATAACTATAAAAGTCAACAGAATAATCGACGCTACAAAGAGTTTTATATCAGATATATTAAACTCAGTTAAATGCCAACAACGTCAACGTTGATATAGATATAAACCCGATTTAAGATCCTGACGAAATGTTTCAAGACCTGTCATCTGCAAAAAAGAGGAAAAAGTACTTCAAGCAACATTTTGATATGCTGGTACGTTCTGTAAATGGGCGCGTAGGGGCCTTGGCAAAATTTAATTTATATTACGGTTAAATTACTTTTATAAAAAATGAAATAAAATGCATAAATACATTTACATATTTGTTGATTAATTCGTAAATGGTTATAAATTAAATTTTAATTTTCCTGGAACCAATCAAAGGAAAACTAGGAGATAAGTGGATGTGGAAAATGACAAAATCAAATAGCGTAAGTAGAGAAATCACTAGAAGACTAATTATATCTGAAGCTAACTTTACTTGCAAATCTAGAGGTATGGTGCGATATTTAGTTACATGCATTCAACACGGCAACATCCTTAAAACAAATTAATTATTAAATAACAAATAATTTTTACTCCAAAGACTATTCCCCAGCCTCATACCCATGCGCTATGGGGAAACAGCGATGCGGAGATGTGATGCATCGCTGTGCGCGTTCCACAGCGCGGGTTTTCCTGCATCGCCTGGGTACGATTCTGCATGGCATAATTACTTGGGCTACTCAGCTCTGTGAAATGCCCTTTGTTTTTTTGTTATTATTTTTGCTAACCTCTGTGGCTCAAATTAGTCAAAAAGCTTCGAAAGATGTTTTGGACATTTTTTGGCCGAGCAGAAAGAAATGTGCCAGGGCAGGTTGCTATCCCCTCTTCCTCAATCAAACCCTTCATAATCCCTATACGTCCCTGCAATCCCAGCCAAAACATTGCTCGCACAGCCTTGGAAGCGATTTGACTTTGAAAAAAGAAGCCACAGATAGCTTGCGGAGGAGGCTAGTTGCATCCGGCCTTTTGAAACTATATCAGGTTTGAAAAGCCGGATGCGACGCAGGCTTTTTTTTTTTTTTTTTTTAAATTATTAAATCAAACTGATATTGTAACCCAAGGTTAAATTGCATCAGTAATTACAATATATATATAAAAAAAGTTAAATAGGAAACGTTATATTTACAATAAATTTTAAAATGTGGCAGGCCTAAAATATTAAATATTTACTAATTACTGTTTTCTTTTGAAATAATTTGTGGTAAAAATGAGTTCTTGAATCTGTCCGTTTTACATAAGAAGTTCTTATATTTACATTTTGACCTCATGTCATAATCTGACGAGGTCTTTGGAATCAGGTGTTCACTAATTTTACTGTTTTTTCCATTCTTCTCAAAGAATTTGTTACATAGTTCTTCACGCCGTATTTTTAGTAACGGGAGATCAGTGAGCTCACGTGCTTGTCTATAACTTAATGAAGGTAACATAATTTTAAATGCACGTTTTTGGATTTTCTCGATGTCATCACTTAAATACTGTTGGATGTTAAAGTGCCATACTTGGCAAGCATATTCTAAGACCGGTCTTATAATGGTGGTAAAAACCGTGCGCAATATTATCATGTTAGCTTTCGATCTTTTTAAAAGTCTCAGCATGTAAAGTCTTTTCCCAGCTTTTTTAACGATTTGATATACGTTGTCATTCCAATTCATATTATCTTGAAGAGAGATACCAAGGATACTAGCGGATTTTACACGTTGTACTGCTACGTCGTTAATCATTAAAGGTGAAAAATTCCGGTTTTTTTTCGAAAAGTCGATGACCATTTCTTTACACTTAGCTATATTTAGCTTCATGTTGTTTGCGACAGTCCAATCATTAATATAATCCACTAGTTCCTGCAAGTTACTGCAACAGTGAGGTGAAATACTTTCAGTGACCGTGCTATCGTCGACGTACTTCCATCGACAGGCCATTCGGTGAGTAAGTCGTTAATCATTACGAGAAAAAGAACAGGACCTAGCACTGTCCCTTGAGGTACTCCTCCATTTACATTATGCCAATCCGACAAACTGTTGCACAATTTTACACGTTGTTTACGTTCTGTAAGAAAACTTTGTATCCAGTCAACTATACATGATGGTACACTCATATATGATAATTTATGCAAAAAAGTGGTATGATCAATACGGTCGAAAGCTTTGGAAAAGTCGAGGAGGAAAACTCTTACGGTGCTTTTTGCTGCATCTGACTCACTAAGTAGATGGTGGACGAGACTTATCAGGTTGTGCGTCGTCGAAGTGTTTTTTAATGAACCAAACTGTCTTTTGTCAATTTGTCCCTTAATCGAATCGATCGGCCACAAAACTTTCACAAATTTTTGACAAGGTGGGAGTTAGTGATATAGGGCGTAGGTCGTTATTTATATCGACAGGTGCAGATACTTTTGGAATTGGGATAACATTTGCTTCTTTCCACGAGGTAGGAACAAACGCTTGCTGGAAAGAAGCATTGAAGATGGAAGAGACGGGCAAGGCTAAGATGTGGGCGTTGTCCTTCAGTACCCAATTTGGTGTTTCATCGGGGCCAGGAGATTTTGAAGAAGATACTGCAGCTAATTTGTGGTATACATTTTCTTCACTGAGAATATACTCCGGAAGGATTAAAAATGGACTACTCTCTACTTGTGTCTCGGTGGAGGATTGTTTTAGGGGAGACATTTCTTGGGTAACTGATATAAAGGCATCGTTAATTTTATTAGCTAGGAGTTTACCATTTAGTATCTCATCATCCACGACCAGGGGCATGGAGAACGCTTTTTTCTTGGGGTATCCTGCGTGTTGTTTAATGCATTCCCACCACCTTTTAGGGTTAGGATTCGATTTCAACTGATCAATCATTTTCTGGAGGTGGACAGATCTAAGTTTCTCACGTTCTCTATTTGCAAGGTTACGAAGGTGGCGGTACTGTTCAATATTTCCATCATGGTAAGCTTTTTGCCGGTTTCGAATTATCTCTTTAAAATCGGGTGTTACCCAGGGTTTATCTTTGTCATGTAGTTTCGCAGTTTTTGTGGGAAAGAAAATATATAAACCTGTGTTTAAAATATTTTGGAAAATGACCAATTTCTGTTCACATAAGACTTCGCGGTAAAGTGGTGTCCAATTAAAGTCAGCCAACCACTTTCCAAAAGCAGCCTTATTGGCTGGGTACCTTTTTCTTCTTTTCACTTTCGTGGTCATATTCTTAGTCTGGATTTTTCTAAGGGTACAAAACAGCGAATTATGGTCACTTTGTCCAACAGGCGAGGTGACCAGAAGAGAATCACAAAAGTCTGCCATATTAGTAGTAAGTAAGTGCCGGTTCTAGCTATTTCTGAAAAAATAGCCAGAACCGGCAACTGCCTTCGAGAAAATAGCCAGTATTCCCAACCCGAAAAAAAGATAAACAAAACTATTTTAAGTTTTACTCCCAAAATCCCACCAAAAAAAAAATTATTTGTCCACGTGTTCCAAAATTATTTTCCACCACGTGTTTCAAAAAGTCAAAAGCAAAACCATTTTGGTTTTGTTTTTTAAAAAGGGGGAGTGAGAGTTTACGAGGATGTGGGCTCGTCCGGCACTCTACACCTACGAACAGCGTCCCCCATCAACGTGAGAGCCTCGTCTTGGTCCTTTTTCACGAGTTGCTCCAACAGGGTCTTGTTGTATAGTGTTCTACTCTCGAACCATGACACGACGAGGTCGACGAGAAGGTATCCAAAAACTACTTTGTCAAAAAATCCAATAACCATTACTTTATTGGGATGAAACGAGTTCTAAATACTCCTAGCGTGGTTTAAACAATCATAAAATGAGTGAACAAGAAGTAGTAGTCGCGACGTTCCAAGACTTGTTTTTCAAGCCAAAATCCACAGCGAGACGAGTCTCGTCCACGTTAAGATCCAAACTCGCGGAGCGTAGTCTCAAACAGAGAGTAGTGAACCGGAAAGCAGTTACCGGCTTACTCACTTTCCTAGAGTGTCTCGGAGAGCGTAAGACACCTCAGGTAGCACACGCGCTGTCAGGAGTTTTCTCGATGCTGACTAGCACAGTCCTAAGAGAGAAGAAGTCAACGAAACTATACGTTCGCATTAATTGTGAGGACCTCGAGTTCCCGACTGTCAGGAGCGCTCTCAAGGTTATCGGAGACTTAACTCGTGGACGGGTGACCAGACAACTCGGGAAAGAGGCTCGTGGAGAGAAGTGTTACCCTTTCGTTATCGGTCGCAAATTAGTTCACGTCAGCAGAAATCCGCTCCCACCAGTGACCATGGACGAAATTACTGTCAGATTCGAAGAAACCGTGGACGAAATAGTAGCCAGATTCTTAGAGGATTTAGCCAGAATTTAAATAAAAATGGGTTGTCTTACAAGCAAAGAAGCTGACCGTCCGACACGAAACACGACTTTCAACACTCACCGTCGAGTAAAACTTGGCGTGAGATTTGGAAAAGAGGCCACTAATTTCGAACTAGACGTGCTGGCTGGTTATGAACGATATGACGACGTGAAATTCGTGACTGATGCTCTCGTCGAGAGCATTGAGGACCAAGAGTAAAAAAAAAGTTTTCGTAATCCAAAAGAGATTACGAAATCTGTTTTCAAGAGAAACACCAATCTAAATATTTTCTATAAGCTACCCTCCACACCATCTCCGGATTGGTGAGATAGTACTCTTTTTCTAGTCTAACTCGAAGTTCCACTCGTCTGGCGAGGTACTCTCGATCACTAAGCGTACGGTCCTTCCACTCTTCTTCGGGAAGGTGTTTAGTAGTAGTGTAGTTCTTTTTTTTCTTTTTAGGTGGAGACATCATTCTAGAAACGTCGACCTCTCCACACGTCATGCAGAAAAACTGTCCGTCAATCTCTTCCATTTTTTTTATTTGGTCTCCTCCTCCTCTTCGGAGGGTTTGGGATTCTTCGTGTGACTATACACGTGTTTTCCGACAGTGAGTCCACCAGATAGCAACCCTATGAATGGAATGAGTGGAGTGAGTCTTGACATGATGCTCTTCAAGTCTTTAGCGAGATAGGGATCTCTTTTTAGCTCCTTCTCCATTTCCTCTGGTTTTTCGACAGCGTCTAGTCCACCCATCATCATAGCGAACTTTGACAGTAACATGTCACAGAGAAACACCGTGCTTTTCTCGCGAACTTCTGCCTCGTAGTCAGCGTAAAGTTTCAAGACGGTTTTCGCGTTAGCTTTTCTGATGTAAGCCTCCGTCTTTTTAATTTCACCGTCGTTCGCGAGAATTACTAGTTCTTCACGCTTCCTATCCACTTCTTTCGCGATGTCCTCTGGGTCTTCGTTCGGAGAGTTAATTAAGTCTTCCGGGTTCATCTCTTTATTCGGGCAAGATGACTTCGTAACCGTAAGGATGTCGGAGATTAATTTCCAAACACGCGTGTTTTTTAGTTCGCAGCTCAGTTGTGATACGCGTCACGTCCTCCTTCGAGACACCGTTCAAATAGTCGTTGATGAGTTCCAACATGTCTTTCTTGTTCGTGTTGTGGAAACTAGTTATTTTCGAAATGTTCTCTCTGTAAGGTTTCGCGATGCTCGTCAGTTGTTGAGTTAGAACTATAGTGGACAATCCGTAATGACGGCCCGAGTAGCCGAGTTTCACTAGTTCGCTAGTTCTGTTTTTCACGTCTTGTCCACTCGCGCAGTCATCGAGAATAATCAGTGTCTTCGTGTCTGTGTAGGTCTCGACAACGAGTTTCAACATCTTGTTTACGCTGTCTTGTTCCACAGGCAAGACGATGAAATCCTTGTCGTGGTAGTATTTCCAATTATGATAGGTTGTGTTCCACAATATGGTTGGACAGAGCAGAACGATGTGATCGAACACACCCTTGAAGTGGTTCTCAAGCATTTTCAAAAGATAGAATGTCTTCCCACAATAGGTAGGTCCTACGATCATCATGTTGAACGGAATTTCCATCTTTTATTTTTAAATTTTCTTATGTCGCTGACATAGGAAAAAACAGGGAAAGGGTCTAGACAATAATGCTCTGCAAGTTTCCGGACGCGATGTTTAGTAGCGCGTCTGACAACACGAAGATGTGACATATCAACGCTGTGGACGTTGCTTTCTTGGTGATCTCCAGCAAAATCCCGGATTGCGTGTTCAAAATTTTCTTTCCGGATCCGTGAACAGTCTGGTCACGAGTACTTCTCAGATCAATAGTCAACGCGAACTTGTCTTTGAAAAAGTCTCGATGCGACACGCTCTGGTTCTCTTGACCAAATAGTCGTTCGGCTTCTGAGAAGAACCTCGACTTCGGAATGCCTTGGCTATAGACTACGTTGGGAACGCCTTCGATGGTAACTTTCACACTCTCGATGTTCGGATAGACGAACTCTTCCGAGTCTGTGATAGCCGCTTTCGTGAAGAGAAGGACTACGGCCTTCATGCTCTTTCGGGGAAGGTTAATGTTCTCGTTAATTAACGTCGAGGCTGCCGTCCAAGGTGAATTTTTCATGAGAGTCACGTGTTCGTATGGAAGTGACTTCCCGACCATGTAGAGACTCGTGATTTCCTTCGAGAGGTCTACGTTGTCGATGGTCTCATATTCCAACTGCAAGTTCTCTAGAGAGTAGGTTCCGACAGCACTTCCACTCTGAGCAGCCATGATGTCAGCGGCTGCTGGCAACTTGATGAGGAACTGCAGGTTATTACTCATCTCGTATGGAGCGTAGAGTCCTGAGTCACCTAAGATTTTGTCGAGAGAAATCTTTTGCTTGGTTCCAAAGACGGCAAACATCAACGCGTCAGAAACCTTCGCGGTGTTACCGCTAGCTGCTCCACTATCGTCTTTCGAGATGAGTTTTCGAAGGTTCTCGACGCCAACGCCGTACTCGATCATCTCGTCACGTTCGAGAGATGTCTTCCACATGTCCTTGTAGACGGCGATGGTTGACTCTCCAACGTTGTCGTAGGCTATCTCACCAGCCATCTTGACGGTCAGTTGACTCTGAAGAGTTTTCGACAGGTTGTTCAAAAACCAACTTTTAACGTTTGAGTTCTTGAAATCAAACAGGATATGTAGACTCCCTGGAACCAAACACGAGTCTGGTTTAAGTTTCGGGATGTCTACGTAAAGTGTTTCGTTAGGGTTGGCTGAGTTTGGATTCATCGTGACCACGTGGCGTGTTCGTGGACCAGTGATCTCACTTCGGACAGTTTTTATCGTGCTCGGTCTTAAGTTCAGGTTAGTAGCCATCTTTATTATAACGTGAAAAATTTCGTAACTACGTAGTTACGAAAGGTCAAGTGATCAATGGATAGTGTCATACCCGTCGTCTGGTGGTGGTTCTGTGGAGTCTATTAGAACTACATCTTCGAACGAGTCCACGCGTTGCCGTCGTCGTGGTTTTGGAGAAAAATACCTTCTCAAAATTTCGAATAGCTGGAAGCACATCTGTTTATTAACAGTGGGTTAGGAAAGGGTTTGTTTCGCTATTTTGGTTGTTTGAGTAGTTCTTTGTGGGTTTTGGACTTCTTATGTCTCGCTACGTTAGCACGATTAGTTTCACGCCCACACTCCTCGCAGAGGGTTCTCACTCCTCTCTTCTCGCGGACTTCGTCTCTGTTGTCGACATTATACTTTGCGTCGTAGTGCTTTTTGTAACTCCTCTCGTCAAAAGTCCCGTCGACCTTAAAGAACACCCCCGTACGATTGCTGTTTAGAGACGGCTTGAGTCTGTCTATGAAGACGCGTTCAAGCTCTCTTAGTTCACGCTTGGTACAAGGTAAGCTTTCCATCTCTGCGATTCGCACGTTTGACCAACCCACCTCGTCAACTTCTCGATATAACTTCGTGTTTTCGTATCGTCGAGTCTTAAAGTTACTTTTGTGTTCGCCAAACCTTTTTTTGATGTCACAAAACGTGCTACCAACGTAAATCATAGAGTTGACCACGTTGAATAACATATAGACTTTTCCGACTTTCTTAATCTCACTCATTCTCTCTACCCCACCTTTACCTAACAACCGCTTTAAACTCGTTTTGACCGCCAGTACTCGATCAGTAACCAAATTAAACCGACAACGACCAACCAAAGGTTTTTCGCGAGAAAACCCAAGACGCTCACACCCACTTTCAAAATGTTGTAGACGAGATTCGCAGCGCCGACCGCGAAGGGCCCGAGTCTTGAGATAATGTCCTTAACAGCTTTCGCGAACGTCTTCACAGCACCCGCTCCCTTCACAGCCACAGTTCGCATACCAACCACTATGGTTGTGATCAGTCCGGCGATAGTGATACCTAACGCTGAGACTGTGATCATATTTTTTTTTAGCCATTCTTTAAGTTTCTCTAGACGTGATACGTCTCTCTCCTGTTCGCCACGTGTTTCTTCGATGACGCGTTGTCTTTCCAGGACGTCAACCACTACATCGATGTCAACAGACTCTTGAGCTAGTCTTCCGGCCGTCTCACCGTCGCTGTCTAGAATTCTTTCGCGAATAGTCTCTCCGCGATGTTCAAACTCGTTGATAGTGATCTGAATAGCACCTCGATCACCAACTCTGCTTTCTGGAAGCATCGTGTCTGGCGGATTCAACACACCGTTGATAACGCGTTGGTCCTCCTCGTCGAGCCTATCGAACACGTCGGCTGGTAGGTCTTGTTGACGAACGTTGATCATTGGTAGCTCTTCACTAGTTTTGCTCTCGTTCACCGCAGACTCAATGAGACTCTCGAACTGCTCTACGGCGTTGGAGTTTCTTCTCGCCGTGTTTTTCACGTACGAACCGTCTACGCTGTTGAGAACTATTTTCTCGATAATCGAGTATCTACCATTTTTGAGCCGCTCTCTGAAAAAGACCTTCCCATCTCTGACGATGGTTCTGTTTCTTAACTCGATAACGCTTTCAGAGCGAGGACTAAGAGCCTCCCCGCGCGAGTCGTGAACATATTTGTCCACGTGCGTGAAAACGTCTGGTCCGCCAAAATTTGTCTCGCCTAGGAGACCATTAACGAACGTGATCCTCTCGCTAACTAGTGGGTTATCGTCCCACAACAGCCGCTGGGTAAGATCGTCGAGAGTAGAGTTGAGCTCCTCAGTGTCCAGAGTTTCGTACTCCGGAAATCTCTCTTCCATTTCAAAGTTGTCCTCAGCCTCTGCCATTTTATTTGTTGAAAAAAAAAAATTTTTTCCTAGAGAGGTACCACCCCTCTCTACTCTTATCGCGACCGCTGACCACGTGCGCCTGCGCGAAGGTGAAAAGCCGCCAAAATCTCGAAAAAAAAACCACTACGAGTTTTGACTTTTTCGTGGTGATAACTTGAGTTATCACTACGTAGGTAGTGTCTAGAGACACTCATACCATAGACTACGTTGGGGAACTAGACACTAACAAGCAACGACTCGTAAGACTTTGTTGTTTTCTTTAAAAAATTATATTTTCTTTACAAAAAGCTCACTCAAAGAGAGAGCTCGACCACCTCTAAAGGTGAGATAGTCGAAACATGTTGTTGACTCTCACTGACGGTCAAAGTTTGTGTCGTTGCTGCTCGCCGGTGGTTCCTCGGCTCCTGGAGCTCTTCCCCACTCCGGTGGCTCTGGGTTGTTTTGGATGGCTTCGCGAAACATTGAAAGACGTCTCTCGTGTTCTCTTAGCTCAGCACCACACGTTGTGATTTCAATCTCGACATCACTTCTCTTCTGTATCGCCCTCTCCCTTCGACGTAGGGTCGTCGCGCGACCTCTCTCCTCTTTGTAAATTAAGTGAAGAAGACGGTCTCTCGACACCGGAGAATTCATTTTTTTTTGACTGACGCTGTCGGTCGTGATGGCAACGACCTAGCGTAGAGGGGGTCTCTCGTAATGAGATTGTCGGTACATTCCCAGACGTCAAAGGCGAAAACAAAATTTCATTTGAAAAAAAAAAATTTATTTGAAAAAAAATTTGAAAAGTCTCTTTGACGTCTGGGAATTTGCCGACACGCGATCGAAAAAAAAATTTTTTTTTTCATAAATTTTTCACCTCACTCTCAGAGACCCAAGAGTTGTGTTTGTCATCGTAACCAGCCCACTTGACCAGAACCATCTTTTTCTTGTTGACAGTCTTTCTTTTCAAAATTTTCTCAACACGATACGTGGCGTCTTCTGTTTTCGTCACGGCTGACAACTCTTCTTCGTAGAATTTTCCAATGATGTCTTCCCCGCTCTCGTCACTAAGAACGTAGACGGTCGGATCACCACGGACTACCTTACTCACGGAGAAAATCTCTTCGGTGAAGTTTGCCTCGTAGCCCTTCGCGAACGTGCTCTTGTACTTGCTTATTCTCACCTTTTGACCAAGCTTGTATTTTGGTAATGGAAACTCACCCAAGTCACTACCAAAAAGTGTCGTCCACACCTGGCTCTCGTTAGCCTTGTTCACGTCCGCCGGCTTCGTGAGAGTACTACCGTGTTTCGTGTTGTTGTAGTTCTCGACGAGACCGTCTAGAACGTCTATCCACTTGTGAGTTCCCTTGCTATAGAAATATTTCCACATAGCGGTTTTTAGAGTCCTGTTGAACCTCTCGACTACGGCAGCTTTCTTGTCAGACTTCGTGGAGAAATACTCCACGGCGTGTTTCGCTAGCAAACTCTTAACACCGACGTTATAGAACTCTAGTCCCTCGTCAAACTGTGCAAATTTCGGGTACGTGTCGAACCTCTCGTGAAACTTTTGTAATAACTCACCCACGGCTTTCGTCATGTTTTTCGTGTCTTTACGATACACGGGGATAGCGAAAGCATAGCGACTAAGAATCTCGACACACGTTAGGATCCAGTAGTAACCGTCGTTCTTGTTTTTGTATTTTCCCATGTCAACGAGATCTAGTTGAATTTGCTCACCAAGATACGAGACCCACGTCTTTCGAAACTTGTGACGTCTCACCACGGGCTTGTACCGTGTATAGGTGTCTTGTGTTTTCAACCACTCTTTCACGGACTTTCTGGTCACGCTGAGACCTTCTCCTAGTGCTTTTTGATATAGTCTCTCCACGCTTTGGTAACCAGTCACGGGATCGTAGTATAAGTCTCTTAAGGACTGCTCTGTCACAACATCACTGTCCATGGTTTTTATTCGTGAGTATGTTAATGTCGAGCAAGACGCTTCCCACTTTGCTCACACCGTTCACGTTAGTCTCTGTGTGAAAAGACAAGTTGTTGTACGTACCATTGCGAGTGGGTGTGCTAGACTCGACAAAAGGAAAGTGTATTACGGTACCGCTCAACGTGAACTCCGACGTGATCGGGAGAACTGCAATAATACTAGACTGTCTACCTGTCGTGTTAATAGTCTCGTCCACGAGAGTGTCACAGTGGATCTCCACGAACTTCAAACCTCTGTTAATGTCTACCCTACCTGGACTAACCAATGTTCCTTTACCTGAGATCGTGTCCTCTGGGAAACCAAGTAGCTCTCCAAACTTGTATAGCTTGAGAGGGTGCTCTGTTTTCAACGTGCACGTGTGGTTGTATATGTTGTGTGACAGCTCTATCATGATGTCGTCCTTCTTCATGAAGTAAGTCATGAGAGCGACGAAAGTCCAGTAGCCTTCCGGGATCACGTGGTTCTTCGAGTTGTACCGGATCACATCGTTGAGGTCTTTGATAACGTTCTTGTAGTCCCAATAGACACTCACCGACTTCACGACTAAAGTCGAGTCTCTTAGGACCGTCAAACTCCTATCTAGCGCGAGGGTTTTCTTACCATCGTCGACAAATATTGACAGTTTCTTCATTTTATTTGGAGTGTAAATAAAATGATACGAGCTTACTACGGTGAGAACTATGACAAGGCTACCAAGAATTCTGAGATCGCGACTCGGAAGGCTAAGTCAGACCTTTTGAAAAAATACCCGCATGCCACGATGAGTAGGTTCGAGTTCGATCCAGTTCAAACTCAACAAGGTGACGTGACGAGAGTGGACATCTATTTTCGAAACAACGACATGATTTCGACGGACATCACCAGCACCACGTTTAAGAACGACAAGAGCATGTGGATATGGCTACACAACAACACTCCTTTTCCAAAAATATGGAATAGTGGTGGTACAGTTCAAAAGTTACCACTGACGGAGTCGGCTGGTCACGGTAAGGACATCGTGAGATATCCACCTCACACTCTCAACTACCAAGTCAATAATTTCGACGTCTTCGTGGACGACAAGAACTCTTTCAAGTCAAACTTACCAAGGATAGTCATCGACACGAAAAAGTACTATCAGGACGGACCTGACGGGAGTATGATCAATACGGAGTGGACGCTGACAAAGAGCTATTACCAAGCTATCACAGCTCTATACGTAGCCACGTACAGGTCTGGAGTTTCACTACAAAACTTAACAGCTAGTCCTGACGTTCCAAAACAGATCACGAGTCTCATGAAATTCCACGTGTATTTCACCATGAGGAGAGTTATGTTTCGTCTCGACAAGAGTAAGACTGACATCGCTGACATCCTCAGGCTATACGTACCAGACTATAGAGTTTTAAAGTCAAACCTTCCGTTAGGTGGTAATTGGCTCTTGGACATCAAAGATCTTCAAGGTGACTACATGCGCTACTGTTCTAGAACGTCGGACGGGATCACCAAGCTAGGTCAGGAGTTACTTAACCAGTCTATAGAGGTCTACGTCTACGCATTGCTCGGTGCTCAAGCAAAAAGCAAACAAAGCATCGTCGGGTCACGTGCGAGTGCTCGTGAAGTTCAGCAAGTCTTCAGAAACATCGTGGAAGACGCGGTCGTGCAATACTCACCAAGTGCGTGGATTAATCTCATGAACAAGGCCATCAAAGACACGAACGTCAAGTTGGACATGGCTGTCACTCCAAACACGTGGCTAATACCACGAAGCATGGTTCTGTTGAAAACACCCATCGCTGGCTACAACAACTTGCTCAGAGAGTCGTCGGAGACGAACATGACCTTTGGCTTCAATAGTGGACTCAACTTTGAGAGTACGAGTAAAAAACCCGTGAAAACACACACTAGTGGTGGTGAACACCTCGAGACACTAGACGAAAGAACCACCACATCACCATCACCATCACCTGTGACTAGTAGCGAACCAACCACGGGAAATTCGAAGCTGTTCTCGATATCGTTAGTGGTGCTAGGAGTGATAGTGAGCAAGTTCGTGTTGTAAATAAATGAGTTTGTATCTTGGTTATGACCACGGTGCTAATGCACCTGAGAAAAAAACACCTTACGAGACTGTTTTTAACATCAACGTGTCTAACGCGGTGATCACGAGACACGCGGGTAAGGCGAGAGTCACGAAAATTAAAGATGGAGACTTTCACTTCCATCAAAACGTCTATAGCAAGAGTCCTTCGGTCGGGGACGGTTTCATTAGTAACCGAAGATCCTCGAGAATGCTTTTTGACTGTCCTAGACTCACCACGATCAACGTGTCCATCTTCATGGTGATCAAACTGCTCTCCGCACCGTCCTTCGGAGGATGGTCATATCTCGTTGGTAACGACAACGGACTTTACGACAAGTTCATTGGTTACAACGCTGACCCGAACGACAAGATCACATTTGGTGGTGGATGGCCAGTCGGCGAACATAACTGCATTTTTCCACCGTCTGTCAACTGGCTGGAGAAACACTTGATCTCCTGTCACTGGATGATGAGTGGAAGTCACGTTCGCGTGAACGACCTGAAATCTCCAAACAGCGACTTCACGTCGAATAAGAAGGAAACCGGAGCCACGTTCGGCTCCATATTTTTCAACGAACGGTTCGAGACGACGAGAATGGCTGCTCCACCACCTGACTTCTCCTCGGCATTTCCGAGATCGAGTAGAAAAGTGTCGAGTACTAACAAACCCGTCTCGGCAGAGATTTACGGACTAAAGATCGTGAGTGGGTTCTTGGAACCAGCCGAGATCTCAAAACTGAGCAAGAGCATGATGTTGGAATACAACATAGTGTGAGAGTTATTTTTTTTGTAACCGTTCGGGTTACAAAAAACAACGAGACTCTCAAGATTCTAAATTAGGGTATATAGACGATGGAGGCGCAGTCGGGTCCACTCCGGCCGAAGCTCTCACCTTTTTAAGAAACAACATCTCGTCAGTGGTTTTGTCTGTCTTTTTGATAACCTTGTTGTTAGCCTTGACCGACTTGAACCTTTTCACCGTGTGTTTGACACCTTCCGATCCTGACAAGATCGTCGCAGCACCAATAGCGACAGCCACTGATATGGGATTCGGAACCAATATCGACGTGACTATCCCACTGACGAGCACGACCGCGGTCACGACTATTTTTGCGATAGCTTTGACTTTGAGTCGTAGTACCTTCTTCTTCGAAACTTTCAAGTCCCTCTTCAACGTGAAGCTCAGCTCTTCTAAGTTTTGACTGTACATACCTTTATTACGACGAAAGATTTTCGTAATGAGTGACCATTACGAAAACACGTGTAAACTCACTTGAAAGGGTCGTCTGGGATCATTTTCTGCTGTTGTGCGTACTTGATAATGACTGTGCCCGCGCTGATCGCTGCCGCGAGTTTCAACGTCCCGACGAGACTACTTGGTGCTCCGAGAGACTCACCGAAAATTTTCCTGGATGCCATGCTAACACCAACTCCAGCTGCGACGTAGAGTAAGGTGTCGTAAACTTCGTTCATGATAACTTTGCGATCGGTCATTCTTTTATTATGGGTGAACTAGTCGAAAGACTCTATAGTAGACGTTGGTTCTTGAGACTGAGAAGTCGTGGGAGCGCTCTGGGTTTTGACTTGTGTCGTGAACACGTCTTGTCTGTACGCGAAGTATAGTGCAGTCACTCCTGTGATAACACCTATAGTTCCGACAACGTAAACAAAACTAACGTTACTTTGCTCATCGCACGTCTCGCGCTCTTCTTGTTCAAACCGCTCACGAGCCTTTTTCTCTTTCGCACCCTTACTGACCGTTGACAACCACTTGCCCTGAGCCACACGTTTAGGATTCTTAGCTCTCTCGGGGTTGCTGTTAGTGATGGTTTCCATGTCTCTTTATCTCACAGTTAACTGTAAGCTAACTCACAAGTGACTTTTAAAGTACTTTTTCACCTTTCTCACACGATATTCCTTAAACTCTACGGTCTCTCTCACAAGTTTAAGACGTTGCTCTTCTCGTTCAAGGCACTCGTGAACCCTTCTCTCTCTCACAGCCTTACTGATCTTCTTAGCCAACTCGCGTTTAGGATCTCTGTTAGTGATGGTTTCCATGTCTCTTTATCTCACAGTTAACTGTGAGGAACCTTATAGCTAACTCACAAATGTCTAGCACCTTGTTCTCGTGTTCTAAGTCTCTCTCAAGTTTAAGACTTTCAAGCCATTCGCGAACCCTTCTCTCTTTCGCAGCCTTACTGACCCGTTTAGGAGTGGTGGTTTCCATGTCTCTTTATCTCACAGTTAACTGTGAGCTAGCTCACAAGTGCCTAGCACCTGTGCTAGCAGCACCACCTTGTTGACTCTTAAAATACTTGTTCTCGTGTTCTAAATCGCTTATCTTCTTCACACGAAACTTCGCGTACTCCTTCAACTCTACGATCTCTCTCTCAAGTTTAAGAACCTTGATCACGTAATCTTCCAAACACGACCTTTGCGAACTAACTCCTGCAAACATTTATCATAGATAAAAGAGACATGGCTGCTATGGTATCAGGTGGGCTATTCAACGCAGTTGCCTTCGCAGGTGCTGGGTTCCTGTTCAAGAGTCTCGACGGGAACAAATACGGCGAAGAGATGAAACGTCACAACTTGGCCGTAGAAAAACTCGCGCGAGAGAGAGAAAAGTGGAACGAAGAAGAAGTTGCACGTCGCGACAAGCTAGCGAGACTACGCCTCGCGTTGTCGGACGCAAACCACAACATAAGCGACACGAACGCGGCTCTCGACCAACTCAGCGCGACATTTCGGAGAGAACCAAAGCTACATGACTACTACACACCGTCACCAGAGATGCAGAACTACCTCTCGGTGTCAGAGGGAGTGATGTTCGCTAGCATAGGATGGGTCGGTTACAAGACCTATAAATTCGTAACGTTTAAATCGCGAGGTACTCGATAGATCTCTGAGTTTGGTGGTAGGGAGTAATAAAGGATGACAATGAATTTTGGAAAACGGGTAGAGAGTAAGAGGTACAAGAGTTCCACGACGAGTATCGAGACACCACCAATCCTCTTCAAGGACGTGCTCGTGTACGAAGTCCAAAAGAGTAAGTTCGACGGTAAGAAGTTCACCGCAGCCTTGAGTCTGAGTGAGGAACAGGTCGCAAGGTTAGAGAGCGTCGGTGAAGAGGTGCTGAAAGGTCTCGACGACATCTCCGTCACGGAGGTCAAGAGTGGGTTGTACAAAGACGTCGTCTACGTCAAGTGTGACCCGAGCCTGTTCTCGGCTTTCGACGAAAACGACAAGGAAGTCGAGTTCAAAGACCTCTTGAAACTCGAGAAGTATAACGCGAACGCCGCAGTCGACGTTAGCGGTGTGTTCGTCAAAGGCGGTGTGGCACACCTCCAACTGTATCTACACGAGCTAGCTATTTTGGAGAAGAAGGAAGCTGTTAAAGTGAAACGGGAACGAGTTCAGTTCTAAGTTTTGACACACATGACCTCTAAACAAAAAAAATTTGTTTAGAGATTAGTAAAAAAAACGAGGTTTAAAGACTAGTATGATAAAGAGACATGACACGACCAAAAGGCTCGCTTAACAAGATTCAAAGACTAAAAATGCCGTACGTGAGAAAGTTAAAACCAAAAGGGGACTATCAGACACTCAAGGACTTGAGAGCTCTCGCAAAAGAGCGTGGTGTGAGCTTACCAAATAGTGACAGACGCGTTGACATCAGGAAAAAACTAGGACTAGAACCAGTGGAGGCTCCGAAGAGATATGACCACTGCAAAGGAAAGAAAGCGGCTCAAGTCATGATCAAGACGAACGAAGTGACTGGTGAAGAGAACAGGTACAAATCCATATTCGAACTGGCAAACAGCGTGAAGATGTTTGCTGGCTCAATCACGTATCGTCTCAAACACGGGAAAGATCTCGTCGTCGATGGAGTGACTTACAAAATTCGTAAAGAAGAGCTAGTTTAAATCAATGCAAGGGTTTAAAGGATTATAAGAATGGAGGACAGAATGAATATGTTTAATGGTAGAGTTTTTTGAGATGGTGTTGAGCGTCTGGTTCAACGAGGCTGACGGACTATTCAGAATAACGCGTCTATTTCAACTCCTCACCCTCGGACAACCGTGTGAGGATTGCGAGGTGTCCGAGCTGATCACGCTGGCCGAGTTCAGGGATCTCTACACGGACGAGGACGGAGACATGACACGTGACCTACTCGAGAAAATGCTCCGGGAGAGGTGTCAAGAGTCACCTCGCGAGATAGCCACTTTCCTTCACAGTCTTTTGAGTGACCACGAACAAGATATCCCCGACGACTATTGAGAGAACTTTTTTTCGAAAGGCTTATGTCTTTCGAAAATCGATAACCCACATGTTTAAAGACGTCATCAATAAAGGGTAATGAACTACTTCAAAAAGAAACTTGGCGAGTGGTCGAGTTGGATCGCTGGTACTCCAGAGCCTGACGGTGACCCACCAAAGTCGTACTTGAGAAGTAAGCTTAGTGAGTGGAGTGACTGGTTCGTTGAACACACACCCGAGCCGATTAGAAAGAAAGTCGCGAGTGCTTTCAAAGTTTTGAAAAGAAAGGTTAGTCCGTTGCTAACAGACCCCGAGGACGTTTTCCACGACGCCGAAGACCAAGTCGTGGAGAAGACTGAGAAGGCTATTCGAGGCTTCTCAGAAACCTACTCCATCGAAGCCCAAAAGAAGACAGACCCGAAGACCTTTCTAGAAGGATCCAAACATCTCGTGATAGACCTCTGGCTCAACGAGGTGAAGAAGCGGAGCGGACTCAAAACAAAACTCGCTCTAGAATGCGTTATGGTGAGAGCCACCGACAGCGAACCAGTGGAAGTAGTCGCTATGTTTCGTTCTCTCGTTGGTATTACTTTGACTGGGACAGACACGGACGAGTTGTACGACACGTCTGTTGGAAAAATTTTAGAAAACTTGGCGACCTACTTGAAAAAAAGGTAGTGGTTGGCGAGTTCTGAGTGTTGTTAAGCTAGACATATACATCGACACGTACAAGCCAATAAGCGCGTCGTCATACATTCCAACACCAAAAACTCTAGCTGTCAAGAAAGCCATCGTCAACGTACAAAACATGACTGACAACGAGTGCTTCAAATGGTCTATCACAGCCGCGAGATCACTAAGACAGAAGAACGTGGAGAAGTTTAGTAAGAATCTAAAAATAGAGTCTGAAAAATTCGACTGGACCGGAATCTCGTTTCCAACGCCATTGTCAGACATTAAGAAGTTCACGAGAAGTAACAAGATTAGTGTTAACGTGTTCGCCTACGAGGAAAAAACCGGCGTATACCCACTTCTCATCGGTGGCGAGTCAAAAGACACCATCAACCTGCTACTCATCACGGAACAGTGTGAAGACGGAAATGTAAACTCACATTACGCGTGGATTAAGAACATGAGTCGGCTACTGTCTAGCACGAAAAGCAAACACGCACACGCGACCTTCTTCTGTTTTAGATGTATGAACAGTTTCACTAGTAACGAAGTCCTAGAGAAACACGTCGAACGTTGTTCAAGCGTGGACAGTATCAAGACCGAAATGCCAAAAGAGGGGAGCTTCATAAAGTTTGATAACGTCTATAAGACGCAAGACGTACCGTTCGTAGTCTACGCAGATTTCGAGAGCTTCATAGAGCCTATCGACACGTGTGTCAACAACCCGGTGACTAGCTCGACAACCAAATACCAACACCACACACCATCTGGATTTTGTTTTCACCTGAAGTGTTTTGACGACACTCTTCACTACGAAGAGCCCTATCTCTACACGAGAAAAACTGAGGACGAGAACATCGGTGAAAAGTTCGTTATAGAGCTAGAGAGAGCTGTCAAAAACATCTATGACAAGTTCAAAAAGGCGAAAGAGATGGTATACGGACCGGCAGACAAACAACTCCACGACAGTAGCGAGACGTGTTGGCTGTGTGGTAAGGACTGGACTCAAAAGACGAAAAAAGGTAATCCAGATCGTAAAGTTAGAGATCACTGTCACCTCACTGGCAAGTTTCGCGGAGCTGCTCATAGCAGTTGTAACTTGAAATACAAGCTCCCGAAGTTCGTACCAGTTATTTTTCACAACTTGTCTGGTTACGATGCTCATCTTTTCGCGAAAAACCTCGGTGTCACAGAGGGTGACATCAAGTGCATTCCAAACAACGAAGAAAAATATATCTCGTTCAGCAAGGACATCGTCGTTGATCACGAGACAGACAACGATGGTAAGGAGAGACCCGTCACGAGAGAAATTAGGTTTCTCGACAGCTTTAAGTTCGTGTCCTCTAGTCTAGACAAGTTGGTTAAAAACCTCGACAAGACCGACCTAACGTCAACCAAGAGAGTGTTCGGCAAAGCCTTCGAGTTAGTCTCTCAGAAGGGTGTGTTTCCATATGAACACATGACCGGATTGTCGTCTCTCGACGAGAGACGGTTACCAACTATCGAGAAGTTTGACTCAAAACTTAACGACACGTCTATCTCCGAAGAAGACTACAAACACGCCACCAAAGTTTGGAACCACTTCGACATGAAAACCATGCGTGAATACCACGACCTGTACCTAAAAACGGACGTGATGTTGCTGGAAGATGTTTTCGAAAATTTCAGAAAGACATGTAAGACTCACTATAGTCTTGATCCAGCGTTCTATTTCACGTCACCCGGACTAGCTTGGGACGCGTTGCTAAAAACCACCGGAGTGAAGCTCGAGTTGGTCACAGACATAGACATGCTATTGATGTTAGAAGCTGGGATCCGTGGCGGGGTTAGCACCATCACCAAAAGACACGCCGTTGCTAACAACAAGTTCATGGATCACGTCAATAGTAACACGCATACGGAACGAACCGGAGACTCACTACATGACCTCACGAAACCAAGCGTGTTTTTGCCTTACTTAGACAAAAACAATCTGTACGGTGGTGCGATGAGCATGCCACTACCAACCCACGGTTTCAAGTGGATGACTGAAGACCAGCTCGAGAACTGGAGAGACATGTCATGCATTCTAACAGTGGACTTGGAATATCCAGAAGAACTCCACGACCTCCACAACGACTATCCGTTAGCACCAGAGAGAGTTATGGTCAACGACGTCGAGAAACTCATTCCGAATTTGAACAACAAGACCAACTACGTGCTCCATAAGAAAAACCTAGAGCTATATATCAGGCTAGGAGTGAAACTCACGAAGATCCATCGAGGGATCACGTTCGAAGAGAGTCGGTGGATGAAGTCGTACATCGACCTTAACACCCAGCTTAGGACTAAGGCGAAGAATGAGTTTGAAAAGGATTTTTTCAAGCTCATGAACAACAGTGTTTTCGGGAAAACCATGGAAAACATTCGTAACAGGGTCGACATTCAGCTAGTCACCACGGAGGAGAAGATGCGAAAACTAGTCGCTAAGCCTAATTACCAACACAGGACTATTTTCGACGAGAACTTGATCGCCGTTCACATGAAGAGAACTAAAGTAGTTTTCAACAAGCCTGTCTATCTCGGGATGTCCATCTTAGATCTTAGCAAGACGATCATGTACGAGTTTCACTATGACTATATCAAACCAAAATACGGAGACAAGGCGACGCTGCTTTTCACCGACACGGACAGTCTCATGTACGAAATTTTCACAGATGACTTCTACAAGGACATTAGCGGAGACGTCGAGAAAGAGTTCGACACGTCTGGTTACACGAAAAACCATCCTAGTTGTATTCCGATAGGTCAAAACAAGAAAGTGGTTGGCATGATGAAAGACGAACAAAATGGTGAGCAGGTCTTAGAATTCGTTGGACTAAGAGCGAAACTCTACGCTCTCAGAACATTACATGGTGATCAGAAAAAATGTAAAGGAGTCAAAAAAGGCGTGGTCGACAAAGACATCAAGTTCATGGACTACCTCAACTGCCTGTTCAGCGGGGTGTCCATCTACAAGACTATGAACGTGTTCAGGTCACGCAAGCACGAGATCTACACTGAGGCTGTCAACAAGAAAGCGTTGAGTTCTAACGACGACAAGCGACGTGTTTTACCGGACGGTATTAACACGCTGGCTTTGGGACACTTTAGAATTGAGAGGGAGTAGTCTCGCGTCTCATTTAAAGAGACACACTAAAAATGAGTCATTTTACGAAAACTAGAATGTATGTCGACCTAACCGTTAGAAACTGCGAGAAGTGTGACTACAGCGGGTCGGTCACCGGGATGAGGCTTCACTTGAAGCTGAGACATAACAGAGTTATGCAAGAAGAGACAATCCAAACCACACGACACTGTGGTGTTTGCAACATCACAGTTCCAGGTAACGTAAAAGAGCTGGAGCGTCACGTGAATGTTTACCACAAAGGAATGTCAGCGGGCACTCGTTGCACTTACCACGACTAAGAACTTTTTCTTTTTAAAAAAACAAAACCAAAATGGTTTTGCTTTTGACTTTTTGAAACACGTGGTGGAATAATTTTGGAACACGTGGACAAATAATTTTTTTTTTGGTGGGATTTTGGGAGTAAAACTTAAAATAGTTTTGTTTATCTTTTTTTCGGGTTGGGAATACTGGCTATTTTCTCGAAGGCAGTTGCCGGTTCTGGCTATTTTTTCAGAAATAGCTAGAACCGGCACTTACTTACTACTCATATTTGTAATGATTAGATCTAAAATAGCATTATTCCTAGTTGGTTCTCTGACAATTTGTTTTAAAGTGAAATGTCTGAGTAAATGAGACACTGGGCATCTATTGAAGTCGCCAACGAGAAAGATTCCAGCATTTGGGTATCTCGTAAGGGCAAGGTCAAGTTTTATCGTTAAGTGATCCACTATCGCAATGTTATCATTTTGTGGTGGATGATAAACTACGCAGACGATGAGGCATGAATAACCACGGGGAAGTTTATGAGGCCTTAAGTATAGCCAAAGAGTTTCAAAGTGGTCGTCTTGCAACTCTGTTAATACTTGAAAGGGAGTGTGCGAATTTATAAATGCACACACCCCTCCACCGATCTGATTAGCTCTATCGTGCCTTCAGGTGTCCTTCACTGTGTTTTTTATGTTTTACAGAAATTGCTAATGAATCCAGATGTGTTAAGGGAAATAGAAAGTGGCCATGCAAGAGAAGATAGAATTCTTGAGGACTTTTGTGATGGGAATTTTTTCCACACCCATCCTATTTATTGTCAGATGGAGAAAAGCTCTTCAAATTGTAGCTTATTGCGATGAAATTGAAGCGGCAAATCCACTTGGATCTAAAGCGTCCAAACATAAACTCGGTATATCTATATACTGTAGACTATGATGTACACTTGTTTGTATCAATTTTCTATGTTGCTTCATCAGTTCTAATTAGGATAAAATTAAATGATTCTCTCTCTATTATACTGTAGGTTGCTTTTACGTGGGTTTTTTGAAATATCCATCCGAAATACCGCTCAACGTTAAGAGCAATACAATACAATTATTTGCCGTAGCAAATTATCAGGATATAAAAGAGCATGGAGTTAACCACATCCTACAACTATTTGTTGATGATGTCAATAAATTGGCCAGTGAGATTTCTTTGAATTTTAAAATACATGTAATAGGCACTATAGACCTCTTTCATAATGACTGCCATTTTAAATATTCTTTTGTATGCAAATAAATTAGCCTTTACAACCTTGTTAGGAAGCGAAGATTCTTTTGAATTGCTGACATACAAACGAGGCTAAAGGCTAATTTAGATGCACATAAAGGAATATTTAAATTGGCCGCCATTATAAAAGATTTATATAAAGGCCCATCTACGGGAATGGCTAAATGGCGTGGGTGGGGTCGTGCGTAAAATAAAATAAAATAACATGAAATAAAATAAAATAGTAGATTTCGATGTCGGGAAATTTGCAGATTTCGATGTCCAACACACTTTGTATGCTTAAGATTTTATTATATATATATATATATATATATATATATATATATATATATATATTAGTATGAATAGAGAATTTCCAACGATGAACTCCCAATAGAAGGATTTGGTTAAGGATACTTGCACTGCTTCAGTATTTGTAGCTTGTATAGAATAATGTAGATGGCAGACAGCAAACTTTTTATAGTCCTTTATTTAAAAACGTTTCGGCCGTTTTTCATATTCAAATAATCGCTAAACCAAATCCTAACCCTAAAACTGACTTGGGTTGATGTTATCCCCTCGCCCGGCGCCGGCCGAAGGCCTGAGGGCGAGGGTGCTAATATCGACCGGCGTTTAGTCCCTTATCACGTGAGATGCAAGCTAATCCTGATCTCGGATCGGATTTATAGGTATATATATATATATAGCAATTATTCACCGAAGTGGAGGTGAATAGTGTTGGATATTTACCGAGCCGCGAAGCGGCGAGGTAAATATCCACACTATTCACCGACACTGAGGTGAATAATTGTTTTAGCATATACCTGGGAGGTGAATAGGAAACTCGAAAACTTTTTTTTATTGTTGTGACAAAAAATGAGCAAAAACTCGATTTACACTTTAATATTTCGCGTGCGAGAAACGTAGAAACTATATATACGCGCGAGAAACTATATATACGCGCGAGAAACTATATATATATATATACCTATAAATTCTCTGAACTTCGAGAACTTGTCCTTCTGGGAGATTTTAATGCTAATTTTCTCGCGGACAAAAAGGATAAAAACCGAACCTTAAAGCAAAAACTTATGCAATTTGGAAACCGGTACGACCTCGAGCAAATTATAGATGTTCCTACAAGAATAACGGAAACGTCTTCGACGCTGATTGACTTGTTATTTGTTAACAATAGTTATCGTGTTGTAGATTTTGGCGTTGTTCATCTATCGTTAAGTGACCACTCTTTAATTTTTTGTATTCTAAAATCTGGTGTATTCAAAGGTCCTGGGAAGACTATGGAATGCCGATCATATAAGAATTATTCTAAAGAGGCCTTCATAAATGAATTACAACAAGTGGATTGGAATTTGGTTGAAAATGAAAATGAAACGGACTTAGATGCTGCCATAATGGCCTGGAATAATCTATTCTCCGATGTTGCTGATAGACATGCACCAATAAAAAGAACTCGGCTTAAAGGAACTCATTTGCCCTGGTTGACACCTGAGCTCATGAAAATTATGAGAGCGCGATTTTCATCATAAGAAGGCTGTAAAAACCAATTCATCCTTCCATTGGGCTTCGTATAAGAAACTTAAAATATGCGTAAATAAACGGTTTAAAGATTGCAAAGTTAATTATTATGCAAATCTTATCGAAAAGAACAAAGGAAATCCCTGTGACTTATGGAAATCTCTTAACGAGATCACGTCGCGCTCCAAAAGATCTTCCCTTTCCTGCATTGAAGATAATGGCACTATATACACCGAAGCGAAATCAATTGCTGAGATTCTCAATCAACATTTTTCTTCAATCGGAACATTCTTAGCTAACAAAATCAAATCATCATCAGGTAACTTAGTTTCTTGTGCTACTGTGGCCAATGAAAGTAATGTGATTACCAACCCCTTTACTTTCAAACCTTTTGAGGAATCCTTCGTGTCCACCCAACTGAAACAGCTAAAATCAAATAAAGCCATCGGCCTCGATAGAATCAGCGCTCGCTTACTTAAAGACTCTAATCACGTTATTTGTTCTAGTCTCACAAAAATTTTCAATCGTTCATTACAGTCGAAAATCTATCCAACTTTATGGAAATTTGGCAAAGTTACAGCTCTTTTTAAATCTGGCTCAAGAAGTGATAAAAACAATTATAGACCTATTACTGTTTTGCCAACTATCAGTAAAATTCTTGAGAGAGGAGTCCACGTTCAGCTATATAGTTATCTACATGAAAATAAGATCCTTAACCCAAAGCAGTTTGGTTTTAGGCCAAGATTATCGACCAATCTTGCATTGGCCCATTTTGCGGATAATGTATTGCTGAATATGGACAATGGCCTTACAACTGGAGCAGTCTTTCTCGATCTCTCCAAGGCATTCGACACGGTAGATCATCAGATTTTACTGGAAAAGCTACATGGGGTTGGTCTGTCTGGGTGGGGAATCTGTTGAGTGGTTTGAATCTTATCTTTCCAACCGAAAGCAAATAACAGCTGTGGATAACAAATTTTCTTCGGATTTATATGTTGATGTCGGTGTTCCGCAGGGCAGTATTTTGGGACCACTGTTATTTCTTTTATACACCAACGATCTGCCATCGTGTTTGGAATTTTCTGGGGTTTCCCTCTATGCTGATGACACAGTCATTTACTGTACAGCTGATAACCAACATGACTTGGAACATAAGCTTAATGTGGATTTGCTAAATATCTCAAAATGGTATTATGAGAATCTACTTACATTAAATACATCCAAGTGCAAATTCATTGTGTTCGGTGGCACTCAGAAATTGAAGCAGTATGGGACTATATCATTAAAAATTGGAAACTATATCCTGGATAAAACTGAATCTTTTAAGTACCTAGGAGTAATTTTCCATGAAAATATGACTTGGACAGATCATGTGGAAACACTGATCAAGAAGATAAACCAACGTATTGGTGTTATTCGGCGGGTTAAACACCTATTACCACTAAAGTCTCGCCTTACGTTATACAATAGCCTCATCCTGCCTCTATTTAATTATGGAGATCTCGTTTGGGGCGATAAAAACAATTCGGATTTGATGAATAGTCTACAGGTGACACAAAATAAAGCTGCCAAGATGATCCTTGATCTCCCAGTTTGGAGTTCGGCAACTGCAGCTCTTGATCGTCTCAACTGGATTTGTCTGGAAAAAAGACGTCACTATCACAGATGCCTTACAATTTTTAAATGCCTAAATAACTATGTCGATATAAACTTTAACTTAATTCATAATTCCAACATTCATTCACATAACACTCGTAGAAAGGATGACTTGCGTCTGCCTCCAATACACAGGAACTGGGGTAAACAACGGCTTGTTTACCAAGCATCTAAAGATTGGAATAATCTCCACATTAATATTACAAAAGACACGACTGATGTCAGTCTTTTTAAAATTAAGTTTTTTAATAATTTGTGATGTTATTTATGTTTATATGTTATTTAATGTTTTCTATGTACAATTTTCACTGTATTTATAGGTAGGTATAATTTAATTTAATTTATTTTATTTGTATTCGTATGCAGGTCCCCACTGAAAAGCACCTCGGTGAGTTGGGCAATCCTGATTAAATATTATTATTTATTCATTCATTCATTCACATGACAACATCATGTGATAAACTGATAAAAACGTAACGAGGTCGTTTGATCAAACATTCATACGAATCGTGTCCGATGAAAGGCAACGAAAATTTGGGTTTCTTTTTCGATCGCTGCAAGTACATCTTCGCAAGTCTTAAAGCTCGTGCTGAAGTTTTACATTGAAGTTGAAATTGCAGTTATGAAATGTACCACCAGAAACGAAGCCATGAACGAGATTTTGGCTATCGTGAATCCCCAAGACATTTATAGCTGTGGAAGCATTTGATGTGGTTGGATTTGAAAGACCAGCACTGAAAGATGAAACAGCTGTCGTTTTTGGCACACTTTGATCTTCGATAGGGCTGTCCGCGCCAAGAAAGTTGGAAATTTCGTTCGACATCGCTTTGAACTGCTGAAATGTTGGCGTGTCGCTGTAACTCTCGATGCTGGCTTTGCTTTGATGACCGGTGATCGCCTTTATATGTCGACTCTCGAAGTTTGAAGCAGATAAAACGGTCACTGTGGTGGCTCTGATCGAGTGATTTGTTAAATATGGATTAATTCCAGCTCTTGAGGTCATGCCACGCAACATGTTTCCCATTGTGTTGTGGCCGACAGGAATGGAGCAATACCAAACTGAATCTTTAGCAGGATTGAATGATTTACATGGATTTCTGGGCTTTTGGAAAAGATTGCTAGAATCAGGATTCAGATGAGAAAGATATTTATTAACGATTTGGAATGGACAGCGTTTGGAGCCAAGTTTTTCGAAAATTTTACCGTCGGACAAATCTTCTTTGTCGTCGAGGCCTCCCTGGTGGTTTTTTGTTGGCAAATTTGCCCCTCTCTCCCTGCTCACTTCGAAGTACGCCTCGCCAGTAGGCGTTTTCCTCTGGACAAGCATATTTTTCTGCATGGTATGTTGGTTTTCTCTCCCTCTCTTGCCCAGGAACAAGGTGATGAAAAACCATGCCGTTTGCTGCAATTTGTCAGGATTGAGAGTGTCAACTTCAACTAGCTCGCCTTCTTCGAACAGCTTCTCAACGACTTCTTTGGTCAATGGTTGTTTGTGGACAGTTCGTGCAATTTCGCCTTTTTTATTAAGGGATTTCAGAAAATTGCTCAGACTTTTATTTGCTTCTGAAAACTGGGCATCTCCAACTATCGAAAACGGCTTGCTGAGTGGTGGACTTCTCAAATGGCGATCCAACGCGGCTCGAATTGCGGTAAGCGATTTATTATTGTAGTAGCTTCCGTCACGTTTTCTTGCTGAGAGATAAAACTTTTGAAGGCATTTGTTTAATTCTTGAGCAGACATTTCTTCAAATGAATTCTAAATTCTTGTTGCTGTTCAAACCATTCTGTAAAACATTATTCGTTCGTAAATAAGTAATTTACTTTTAAAATTAATTTTACGTAAGCTTGGCCCGCTCGTTATTTGTAAACAAAACAGTATTAAAGTTCGAGCAAATTTTTGTCCCATTATACAGCTGAAAAAAGTAAAAGAAATACATACCTCTAAACACTGTAATGCCAAACTTTGTTGCTTTTTTGGTATTGTCCGGCACAGCACCCTCGTTAATTAAAAAAATTTCTTCTTCCGTAACTGAAACAAAACGGGAAGCCATTTTGTTTTTGCTCGGAGGTGAATAGTGCAGGATATTCAGAGATAGAGGAGCCAATCAAATTGCGTGAAAAGCACTATTCACCTCCCAGGTATATGCTAAATATATATATGCATCAACCGTCCTCATGCGGCATCGGAAAATTTGGCCCTGGATTATCAGCTGATTTCAAGCCGAAACCGTAGTGTTGAAGGACAAGATAATCAAAGACAGACACAAGTAAAAGGTAAAAGGACTATTATAATTATGTACATTGTGATTGTCACTGACTCACCGGTCTGTGTTGAGCCGGTCTGTGTTGAGCAATTAATTTGCCTTTTCTGCATAGTTTTTTTGGTTAGGGTTAGCAATTTGGTTGGGATTAGGGTTAGGTTTAGGATTTTGGTGATATTTACCTGCATTTCGTTGAATTCTAAGAGACTATAGCGTCGTACGGCTACCTTCAGTTCAGTGCTTCACTTCATCGTTTATTAAACTTTTTGACTTGACTCGCTAATTTTAATGTAATTTAAATAATTGTACACTGTATTGTGTATTTGCTCCAAGCTCCGAAATCTAATAGACACATTTTGAAATATTTAACAGAGAGATTTGGGAAAATTTGAAGGTGTGTGATGTTTTGAATTTTCAAAACATATATGTATAATATTTTGACAGTTTAAATATATACCATTTGTTCTTTATAATACTGCAGAATAGTAAGTGGTAGTACAAATTTTGGAATTGCATGTGCAGTATGTTTATTATTTGATTAAAATTATAAATACTATATATGCTTGATAATTAGCCTATATATACAGTAGTTTAGGGTGAAAAAACATGCATACTATTGCTGTGTTTATATGACCTGGGCCTGCAGTCCAACAATTTTGTAGCAATAAACAAGCATTACTATGTATAGTTGTCAATGTTAACACTAATTAATAAATATACTGCTGCAGTGAATAAGGGAGAGCTCGGGGGGAAACAGACGATACAGTACATGGATGATTGTCAAGCAAGCTCATATCCTCAGAAAAATTATTCTCTTTCCTAGACGGGGATAACTTTCTGATTTCCAGTGAGGTGCTCTGACCATTGAGCTACCAAGACTAAGCTATGGTGAGTGAACGTTACATTGATGTACTGATTCTATTGATATAACAGCAGTGTATATATTAACACACCCAATCATTAGTCATTACTGAAATATATAGTAACTGCTGTGCATAGGCAGTACATATATCATTAGAACCAGTGCATCATTGTAACCTCTCTCCATCTGAATCTCGATGGCTCAATGGTTAGAGGCCGTCACTGGCAATAAGGTTATAATTTTTTCAACCAGGAATATTATGTTTCTGACGATATGATCTTGACGTCCATGTTTTGTATACTGGCATGTATTCCATATAATATAATCTGTGTTTACAGTTCTCCATCCATTATGGAACATGTTAGACATACAAATTTTTTCATAACGATACTTAGCTGGCCTAGTGGGTCACAACTTATTCTGTCAATGTAAAATACAGTTTATTATTATTATGTTCACATTGGGTATGTTGACACTACTATGTGTGTTAGCTAGATCATTGTCGACAAGCAGACTAGGCATGGCATTCTGAATATAGGTTATAATATATATACAGTATGTGCATTGTGCACGGTGATATAATTTAGATACTATAGTACACAATGTCATATATATGCTTTGTTACATGGCAATTAATATGGTATCTGCAATCTGCATTGGGCATTATTATTATTAGTATTATTGTTAATGCATTATTATTATTAGTATTAATAATAATAATAATAATAATACAATAATATTTATACAGGATAGCCCCTTCAATGCTAACACTGGTATCAATATATGGGGTCTTGTTTTCTAACAAATTACAGTTGTTACAAATGTACAGTACAATGTTACAAAAACTAATTTTAACTCAAAAGTTGTATATCCTTCACATATTGTCAATTAAGGCAATAGATAATGGTGCTATAACATGTATGAACAGCTCAATTGAAACATGGAAAATAGCTCTTTACTGGTAGATATGATGTTAAAATGCCATGGAATTTCCTAACTAGCATTACACAATGTAACTTGCTTCTAATACAAGAGGTACAAAACTTGGGATTTCTATTAACCAATCAGTTTCAATTCCCGACTTGAGGAAAGATCAGTTTCCCTGACATACATAGAGACCTCTGATTATGACCATCAATATTTAGTTATCCATATTCCTGCCAGCTCCACATCACAGTAGTCCAATGTGGGTAGAATTATCAACTTACTGTATATAATCTATCCACACCAACAATTGGAGTAGAATCCCTAATACGTCTTAGTAAATCTAATTTGAATGGAACCCTATACATTTGTACTATATGCATGCAATCCGTAGACATTTGAACGAATTTGATTTTTTTAAAGGACACTCATTGTATGATAGAGATGCACTTTCTTCCTTCAACAGCCTTTGGTGTCTATATACAAAATACTGCATTGATTATTTCGTGAGTCATCAATATTGTGATAAAAGTAATTTCTTTCTTAGTGATTGATGGTAGAAACAGCACTATTCTGTTGCTGCACTCAAAAATTTAAAAATGCCAAAATGCCCGGGTCTTGCAAGAGGCCCGGCCACATCGCCACCGTCAATCACTTGTGATTGGTGTATTCTGCAGACCAATGAAATGTTGCAACCATTATGCGTATTGCGTACCTACCAGTAACACAAAGTACCGGCCGTTCATCTCAACACTTTCTCCAATTCCGCTGGCTAAAAGTATTTATTATACATTCAAAATTCATTCTCGTTTCCTATTGGTCAATTCCAGTGAATTATTAATCTCTGGCAGGTGCGACCTCATTTCTGTTGAATACTGTGAATTATTGCACGAAGGTGTCCAAAACAAACATTATTTAACGCTGATGACGTCACTAGGACCAAGCGTGCAAAAATTACAAATTAAAAAATGCCTGTAGTAGATTTGTTTGTATATTTTTAGTAAGACTATCTTGAACAATGTATAATAAAACAATTATTGGATTCGGCTTATGCATGAGATTAAGAGTTATCCAGACCTCGGTCAAAGTTATCTGCTTTGGCAGGTAACATTGACCTCGGTCTGGATAATTCTTGATATCATGATGCTCAACCTCATCCAATAATTGTATATTATGTTGTACTGTTACTACCATACAATAACATTATAAAGGTATGAGGTGTCTAAAAATATATATTGCAATTAATGGATCATTCATACATCATGGAAATTTATGGGAGGGGTACACATGTCAGTCCTGGGGCCCGAGTTTTGCTCTCGCTGGCCTTGATGAATCATCAATATTGTGAGACAAGTGCTGTAATTTATTTCTTAGTGATTTATGGTAGAAACGGCAGTAAACTTCCCCATTATTCTGTTCAGTGCAGGTGCCAGGTACTGCACCCCAAAAAAGTTTACGCTATTTAGTTTGATGTCCTATGGAAGAATTAAATTCAAACAACACAAAGCTCTCAGAGATATTGTCCACTGCAAATTTATTCAGTTTTGCAAATAAATGGGCTAATACCTAATTCAAGTAAAGGAACTACAGTACTGTATTACAGTAGTAAATTAGCAACTACGCTATAAAAGTTTCAAACAGTATAAGCGGGCGAGGGGTGTTGCGAATAACGTATTTCTAGTAATAATTTTAAATTTCGGTTGCTCATATATCGAGACCTTGCCCGAAAGGGGACGGGTGTTCTACAATGACGGAGCGACGGGAGCGTCTATATTGGTGCCTATATTACCTGCTGCCTTCTTTGATCATTCCACAACTGCAGCACGTTGGTGATCACGGCATGTTTGCTGGCATTGGCAGCTATGTGCTGCCCCTCTCCTCTCAAGTAGTCGGCAAGAATCTGTTTAATAACCTTTCGCCTCTTGAGGAATTGCTCACCATCTCTTGAAAAATTTGTTATGGCTATCAAAGCCTCTGAAATGCACAAACAATTGAATTTGATATCAAATGTCTAACTCTGTGAATGTTTATTTATTAAGATAAATAGCTGTTTGAGGTACATACCTGGTTTTGAATTAACTATCACAACGTTTCCCGTTATGGTGTTTGAGTTGGATCACGTTGTGTAAGCTAAGTAACTCGAGTATTTTGTTGCAGCCCCGTTTCTCTATTTTGTCCAGCATAGTTAAAGTGCTTATAAACCCAAAATGGGTTTTTGGTGATTCGGATAGAGCATAAAAAGTTAGTTAATAAGTTCTGGATTAGTTTTTGCGTTAAACTTTTAGTTTCGGAGATATAACGGCTCAAACATGCAAATTGTGATATTTTTTTGAAAAAAGTAGCGCCACTATTAAAATAACACACAGGGACCTGGATCCGAGGAACCCATCTTCAACAACAACTAGGCTTTTGTATTGAAGAAGACAGCTATCTTAAGAGTTTTTATTGAAAAATGCCCAAACGATGTGTCTTTATGATGTTACCTTGTCTACTCGAATTGTAATATATTTTTATACAATTTGAAACATAACACGTTCCTCGGATCCAGTCTCCCGGCATGCGCTACCTTTTTTCACAAATTGTGACTTTGAGCCCTTATATCTCCGAAACTAAAAGTTTAACGCAAAAACTAATCTAGAACTTATTAACTAACTTTTTAATGCTCTATCCGAATCACCAAAAACCCATTTTGGGTTTATAAGCACTTTAAACACGCAACTTACACCTACTTTTCGCCCCCTTTTATTATTGGCAAAGCTACTTCCGGTGAAGTCGCGTGCTCTGATTGGCTGAAACACGTCACGTGCGGTTTAATATTTCCTGGTCAAGACAAACCTAGCCTGTGAAGCGTCCTCCTGTTGTGCGGAGGAGGAGGGCCTGCAACCATCCTTGTACTATTTGAGTTCCGCCCACTTATCACGCCTCCTTTATTTGACCAATGAAATCGCACCGGAAGTAAAATTTGCATGAGTTGTCAAAAACTTTTTCACGTGTAGCAATGTTAGCCTGGGAATTATGCGAGCTAGTTAAGCAATCTCAATATATCATGGCATAATCGCTGTAGTTTATATACTCAATGACAGGTAGAAAAGAAAACCCCGTCGGCGTTGACGATTTTTGGCGTTGAGATTGGACTACATCTCGAAGAAAACCCAGGTAACTCAAGCAGAGTCTGTCCACCTTGTTCCAGAAAGATCTTGAACTGTTCTCAGCTTTATTTATTTATCAGTTCAAAGTGTGCGACTGCGAATATCTCTCTTCGTTCTGAAGTTGTGGTAAAACGACAACTCCCGACAACTTTGACACCAGAAATCAACAGACAACAGAAATCCTTTCTCGCACCTATCTCCCGAGCTTTTTGTTTTTTTATTGCATCACTGCGTGGTTGTTTTTGCAACCTGGTATTCATTGGTGGATTCATTGATTCACTGGTAAGCACCTATTATAAAATGCAATGGTAAAATTAAATATTGTCTATGTGTAGTTTGATATTGACAAGGTTGTTTCCTAAATATTTTAACATAGTTTGGCCTCTCATATTACCTTTCTTTTGAACTTATTTGATTGTATCGACGTCCGTCTCGTGTCTTAAAAGTGTTTGCCGCTAACTCCAAACTCCATCTGTTGAGACAAACAAGACCAAAGCAAGGATGTTCAATATGCACGGAGGCTGTTGACCGACGACTTCGATCACTTTAGTGTCGCTCAAAACAGTCGAACATTCGCTTATTTCTGTGCAGCAACAACAACATTCCCTAGGGTTTTCCAACAGACCGACATTACAGTTCCCACACTTGCACAATAAACCCATACCATAAACCCATACCATACTGTACATAAAATAAATTGATGAAAGATATGACAAATATGGCGCAATGAACGTACCAAGATTTGATGGATTCAGCACCAGTCCACATTCGAGTAAGTTGTTCCAAGTGTTTTTTTGTCCTCCCTTCTTCTTCCATAAGCGGCAAGCCATTCTTCGTCAGCCAACGGCTCATCAGCGTAGGCGTCCATGAAACAGTCATCAGACTCGTCCCCATATCTCGCCGATACTTCAGTTTCTTCCTCGATTATATTATCTGAACTACACGATGGGCTTTCATACTCATTTGAGTCAGAATGTGAGCGTGACATCATGGCGATTTCACTTTGAACTTGTTGTTGTCCAAAACGCAATGTATTCCTTGTTTGTGAAATCTAATCCGTCCCCAAGTACCAGGACTCTCTCACGCGCAGCTTTTTTATGCAAATAACGCCAAATGGCTATCTTTGAAGATCAATATCTCAGAAACGAAAGGACCAAATCAAAAACTGTAAAATACTTTATCAGGTCATTTTTCGTGGTCTACATGAATAACTAAAAACCCTGTAGGGATTATATGCACTTTAAACATAATGCTTTTTTACTTCGAACAGGAAGGTAAACACATGGCATCAAAAAGGCATGTGATCCACACACATGGGAAACAGGTACATGACTTTACTGCAGCCAAGATTACAGCGTTTTTAGCTTGGTAGAAAGATTACCATGATTTTAACATATAATAACCCTTTATTAGGAAGAAACGAAAATGCTGGAGAAATTTTAAAGTCAGTTATGGCAATCTTCCTGTATCGAAAGAAAATTAAAGATCTTTACAATCATGCTAGTGACCTGTCAAAGAAAGATGCAAATGGAGAGCACAACCACCTCCTCAAACGTGTTGTTTCTCGTCTTCGCGACGGTCGCAGCCCAGGCCTGAATTTAATACACCTTCGCGATGCCCTTCATGATCCATCAACATCGTTGACCTGCAAAGCGCTTACCGGGAAAAACAAGCAGTCTGTTCCAGATTGCGAGCGTCTTATAGGTCCTGGCGTTATAAATTTCTTTCGTTGCAAGGGTTACGAAAATGAAGCCACAATAATCGAGCGTTTGCACAATTGGCACAAAGCTGTGGCTGGGAGAGGTCTGTCTGAAGAACAACGATCTTTATATTGTAAAGAAATGAAGGACCAGATGCCATGGTTCAATTGTGTTCCAGATTACAGTCTATATAGACGTGAGTCGGTAAGCCATATTGAAATTTACTTGTCTATCAAGCTTAGTGGTGCGAGAAATTTCCTCTTCCTCCGGTATCACTGCAGTTATTTCATTACCGGTACCAAAGTTTCGATCCGTATCCCCAAAGATCCTCCGAGCTTACGAATCAAAAGCTTTGGTAAATAAATAGTTGTGATGTCTCCACAAAATCAAATTAATTATATTGATCGTAATGCAAACATACAAACTTATTCCCTCATCTATTACCCTAAAAGAAATTAACTTTTCCCAGTCAGTTTTATTCGTGATTGTTAAGTGGCTGTTATTAGTGGTGTTCACTAAGTGGCTGTTATTAGTGGTGTTTTTTTGGTGTTCAAGTGGTAATCCTCCACTCTCGTACTCTACATGCCTCAGCTCGCTGCTTTCCAAATTAGCAACGAGCCCAATAACAGTTTCTTGTGTTAGACCAAATGTCCTTTATTTTCCTGTTAAAGGGAAGCAGAATCCAATCAGTTGAAATAATGACGTTCAGTAATAATGACTACCTTCATCTATGCAGGATTTCAAATTTTCAAAACCTCAATAACGTGAATTGTGGTTTTCCCAAATTACAAAATATAGAAATATATAATTATAAAATCGGCTTCATATTCCCGATGACTAGTATTTAGTGTTTACTTGATAGCTTGTTTGATGGTGTCGGTGTTAATTGGCCGGAGTGTTGCACTTTAAGCGTTCCTCACTGACCTCACATAAACTCTTTTGCAACTCAGTGACTGTTAATGTATAGTTAAAACGTTTAGAATAGAATGTTATTAATTTACGGAGTATTTGTTGTTTTGTATTCAATATGTTAACTGTGAATCGTGGAAATATAATTATGTACATCTAAGACTAGTAATTAACAGATTTGCTAGCTTTGACCACAGCTTTGTCCCACAACCCTTTTCTTGTAATGTCAATGGTTAAGTAAAATCCAATCTTTCGAAAGGTAATACCAAACCAAATTCTATTCGCTTCTACTTCAAAATCTGGATCGTTCAGGACAGGATGAATGTATTTCGTTAGTTCACTTGCTATATATTCATAACTTGAGGATGAAATAATGTAAACAGCAATTGCATGTTTGTCATGCACATTATCCGGTTCTGCCTCAATTTTCACAAACACTGGCCTGTTGTACTCTTCCAAGTACAGATAAGCACTTTCAAGGGCATCTTGCCTGCTATTAGAATAGCAGGTACCATTACCTTGAATGGTAAACAATGGGTGGTTTCCGTTGCTTCGTCACCATCTAACAGGTCTTCATTGTGCGACTGTTTATTGTTGGATGTACTTGCATCAGAAAGTACCTCAACACCACAATCTAATGTTGTTTCCTCTTTAGCAAGTTTCCATAGCAGTGTGATTTCGATCATCAATTATAATATCACAGTGAGAGGTACAGCGAAATTTACCAGGTCACATGTTTGGACTACACCTTCACAAAGCTGTGTATCGTTTTTGAAGGTGACCAAATTGAATTCTAGGCACAACTGGAAATTGGGGAAATCTCCAGCTGAATGAAGATCTTTCAAAGGTAACAATGTCGCAGATGAATTCTGTATTCTCGTTCAGGACGTCCAAACGGGGGAGGGGGGACATATTGGCGTTGCCCCCATGGGGACATTGTGGATGTTTTCTGGAATGACCCATTATATTTTTATTTACCTGTGGAATCTTGATGTAATATATGAAACACGAGAAGAGTGTTTCATCAGGATATCCAAACACCGAGACGTTTGTTGAAAACCGAGGCGAAGCCGAGGTTTTTTAACAAACTTCGAGGTGTTTGGATATCCTGATGAAACACTCTCCCGAGTGCTTCATATTACATCTCAAACAAATCAGTATTTTAAGAGAAAATCGAGGTGAAAGTTGGCTTAATTTATGTAATTTCTTCCTCCGATATCTAAACCACCGTCTCGGTGCTGATTTCCTTTGTTTTCTGTTCATGAATTATTAATGAGTTTGAGATTGTCTGATATTGCCATTGAGTTATCAGTATGCTGCTGCCGGTTAAATCTGCCTAAAATTTATAGGTCAAAGATAAATCTAAGTGTAATGTCATAAATTAGGGTCAAATTGCGACACCTGATATTCGATTTTTTCTACTTTCCTTCGTTCACTCTTCAGACTGAATATTAAAAGTTAAATAATTAGTGAAATGGAAACATACCTTGACAAAATGAGCATTGTTGTTAACCTTCTCTCTATTTGCAATGTTAATATTCGCAACAGCAAGGTCATTTGCATACAAAATGTCAAGTAGAGTGTAAAGGGTTCAAATATCTTTCAAATTATTATTACCAACATACAATAATACACCCATGGTATACACGATAAAGTATCTATGCGAGCAAGAACTTGCCCATGTACTTGTAACCAATTTTTGCCAGACAATATTATGATGGTGTTGAACTATCCCTTATGAAAAAATCCTATAGGATCCTATAGGATTTGTGCCAAAATCTAATAAGAATTCGTATAGGAATTGCAAGGGCATGTACACTGCATATGCATATATGTTAAAATAATAAACATTTTGGATATTGAATACATCAATTGTCCTAAAGACTAACCGCAATATTAACCGCAATCGCATTTCGGAATATGTCGTTTATTTCCGAAGTTTGGCGTCGTTTGACCAGGTTTGACACATGGTTTAAGTTCTGTTGCAGTTCGAAGAAATTGGAAAGTATGTCAAAATAAGTTACGGCAGCGATGTAGAATATTACTTATTTCAGAATATAATATCGTTTGCTATGAATTTGATAATATCGTTTGGGAGAACTTGTGGCAACTTAAAATAAATACCTGTGCATAATCACAGGGAGTCGTAGTGAAACGAGTTTAACAGCGAACTAGCGAGTTTAACAGTAAAGCGGGTTTGTTTGGTATTTTTACACAAGAATTGTATTAAATCGCTATTAAAATGTTCTTACTTGTTAATTTTGTCGACAATCAGGACAAATTACAGACAACCAGACCAGAAAGGCAATGAGTCAGTGTTTACATCAATTCGGAAGGCTGTTGACTGTGCGTCTCGCGGTAGTGATTTCGGTAGTGATTTGTTTTGACGTCTAATGTAGTTGTTAGGTAAAATCTTAGCTTGAAAATCGGCTACATGATAGATTAAAGGTTAATGTTCACAGTCGTTTTGAAAATTTTGTAATTGAAAGCTGTGGTAACTTATATATTGCAAACATTTTTAGTGGAGACCTTTCGTATCATCTGTGCCCCGACTTGAGTCGACCACCGGAAGTTAATTAGTCAAACATATCATCTGTCAATCTTTTACACAAAATATATAATCTAGGGGTCGTTTACACGAGCCCAACCGGGGTCGACCCGTCCACGAATAAACTCCTGTTAGCGTTTACACAACAGCCGGGTCGACCGGGCGGCGTGCGAAGTTGTGAAATTTTTGTTAATATATTCATGTGAACACGGGTTGACTTGACCACGGGTCAGTTTTCATTTTTCCGTGCCAAGCCGAAGCTGTCATTTCTGTTGTTGTCAGTCTGGTGCAAGCATGGCAAGTTTGAGTGCTCGTAAAGAAAAAAACTCCTCAATGGCAATGGCAGTGACCATGGCAGTGGTCATAAACTGCACCAGCGCTCGGATATATATATAAATAACAAATAAACCCGCTTTATTGTTAACCTCGCTTCACTAATAGACGTTGCGGCTCCCTGTGGCATCACGTTACCCGCCTGGTTCATCACTCAATCGCTATTCAATACAATAAAAACAGTCCGACGAGTGCGAGCAACAAGTTAATACTACCGTAGACTTGCAATCTGCAGTTTAGCGAAACAACTGCCTTGCTATAATAGTACACTGCCCAATCTTTAACGCTTGATGATTTTGTCATCTTATATGACATGTTGGCATATTGATTCACCACCTTTTCACTTTGCTATACAGTATATCACAAACACTGTCTACGCAACATTCTACTTTTTACTATTCTCGGATATTCTATCGCTGCGATATGCCTAACCTTTAAGTAGTTTCGTCAAGGGCTCCATTACGAAATGGTAAGTAATTTGCTTCCTTTTTTACCGTCAATCAGTAACCATGTCCATGACCTTACTTATTTTATCTAAGACCGGTTTTTTCAGTCGTATTACTTTAAATTTTAAAGGTCATACTCTGATGGACGCCTAGGCTCGAAACGTTAGTATTTCGTGACTAAAAATCTTGGCAGTTTACCACCTTTTCACTTTGCCATTTACACTCGTTCTTAATAACGACGCACAGCCATACATGTGGTTGAAGTAAGAATCAATATCATACAATAAAGAATGTAGTTTGACCAACTCAGACAAAACACTCTTACAATAATGTATAAATCACCGTTTGCGGACACAATAGCGTCCAGAATAACTCATTGAATAGATCTAATTTCATTTGCTTTCGTGTTCTTATGATCGGGCGAGATCGGAATCCGAAGTGTACGGTTGCCAATGCTCTTGCGGTCGAATGTGTCGACCGCAACATCACCTCAACCGAACCGCAACCGAACCGCAATCTAACTGCAACCGAACCGCAACCGCAGTGTTAGGTTAATTCTAGGCAGTACTGTATATACAGTATGAATTTTTATCATTATCTGTCAACTTTCTACAACCTGGATGACGGCACTGAAAGATAACGAAACACAGATTATCCTTCTTCAATGTTCCCCAACTCATTATAATTAATCAAGTATTGCAGGGACAATTAAGAACATTTATTGTAACATTTCTGTGCTCTTTCCCTTCTTCAAGTTAACCAATTTTATGAGCATATTTTGAAGAAGGATTAGAGCCCAAAACAGCTTGTTCCTGCATTTAAATGAGAATAATATTAACAACTTTCTCACTCAGTACCATCTTTACTTTTAATGTTACTCTAAATGTAACTTTTTTCAGCATCTGTACAATATTATTGTCCAACTTTCAAGACCTTTTATGTTGATCGATATCACAATACGGTAATAATATTATACCTTGGATGGTCTTTTTTTTACCTCTTTATGAAGTTAAGCCAAGGTCATCGGAAGCAAACTCTCCTCAACCATCGAGGCTTCTGCGTGAATTATTATTTTGGCCTTTTGTGCAACCACAACTGCCTCTGAATCAATCTTGCTCGGTCTGCGGTGGTTTCGCACACTTTGTGAAATGTCCTTCTTTAGTTTTCCTATAACATGTAATTTGATCATTGGTTCAATATCTTACACTATCCGTTTTTTGTGCAAGGGCGGTATGGCTAAAAAATGATGATGGGGCCCACTGCGGGATGACAGGGTGTGTCATTGTTTGGGGCCCACCATCACCAGATTTTCAGGGGCCCACCGGGAAATCTCCCGGTTCATATAGCATTATTCAATGTGGGAAAGCGTGCAATTAAATGCTGGCAGATTTCATTATAATGGCATGATAAGTCATGCATTAATGCCATGTAGAATCTTACTGCCTCCTTAATTAACCGTGTTTTCACGAGCTGGATTTTGTCAGTTTTCTCGGCATCTAATATAGTCGAGGTGAAAGGTGGCTACGGCAGCGGATTTGGGAGAGCAGTCATCTTGCAATGTATAAATGGATTGTTAGCAGAGCTGGATGAATCCAAGTTCTTTGCAACAGTCTAAAGGGACATTATAAAAGGAATAAAACTGTTCCTGATATCAACAAAATATTTGGTGTACGTTAGAACACGTAAGTGAACAATCTAGGGGGGTCAGGGGGCATGCCCCGACGGAAATTTTTTGAAATTTGATGCTCTGAAATGGCATTTCCCGCATTCTGACAAGATTTTTTAGAAAAATCTTACCGTTCTACTTTGCGTTTTTTTACCACATTTTATGGTTTTATTTCAAAAAAATGCTTATGCATGTATTTATTTGATATAATATAAATGCTTTACATGATATGTCATATATATCGTAACAATATAAAACGTCGAACACGAGGAGGGAGCAGAGCTATCTCAGCATGCACTATTTACAATGATAATAAACTATGACGTAATATGAAAACACTATGTTAACACCCCCACTAGTTTTCATAATCTAAACCAAATAGAATATGTTTAAACTTGTCTAACTTAATTCGTGTAGCTGGTTTTGTTAAGATATCAGCTACCATGTTTTCAGTTTGACAGTACACAATGTCCATCTTTCCACTTGCAACTACTTCCCTAAGAAAATAGTATTTAATGTCTACATGTTTACATCTTTGTCTTCGTACAGGATTTTTACTCAAGGCTATTGCCCCCTGATTATCCTCATATACTGTTGTACACTCATATACTTTGTTATCTATACTATTTAATAGCTGCATCAAATAAAGACTTTCCTGAGTAGTGGCTGCTAGACTAACATACTCTGCTTCGCAGGTGGAAAGAGCGATTGTAGGCTGTTTCTTAGACTTGCAAGATATAAGAGCTCCATTCTTAGCTAAGCTAAAACAGTAACCTGAAGTGCTATGCCTATCTTTCAATGAGGATGCCCAATCTGCATCACTATAAGCTATCAGATTTAGCTCACTGCTACCCATGTAAAAAAATACCCGGGATCCCACCTGGGATGCCGGGATCCCACCCGGGAATTTGGAACGGGATTCCACCCGGGATCCCGGGTAAATCCCACCCGGGATCCCAGGTAAATCCCACATGGGATCCCAGGTAATCCGGCCTGGGATCCCGGGCAAATCCCACCTGGGATCCCGGGTAAATCCTGCCCAGAATCCCTGGTAAATCCCACCTGGGTAATCCCGCCTGGGTAATCCCACCTGGGTAATCCCGCCTGGGATCCCGGGTGATCCCTGCTGAGACTTTGAAGTGGGATCCTGCCTAGGATTTTAATACAAAAATTTGTATGGGAGATTTTATCAGGTATTAAATTAATGTCATCCCTTGTGGAATATAGGAATTCCACTTGGGACTCTTAGAAAGGTAGATCATGGAAACAAGGTTTCCTAAACTGCACACATATATATTTTATTAATTGTGACAAAATATAACTTTTAAGTTTCAACTCTAATTCTTTAAAATAAATAGTTTAATTAGTTCATAATGAAACTATAACTACTTTTTTAAAATAATTGGGAAACTAGTTCAAACTATATGATACATTCAAATAAATATTTAACTAACTTGCTACGGTATTGGAAATAAACACTTTAAAATATATACATTAATATAAAAGACCAAAGAGTTAAAATTTAGTATGTTAAACATGTTAATATATGATATACATGTATACCTAATAATTACAGTTTATTAAGTAACAATCATACATTATATTAATGTCTCTAATGTATATTAATAATTTTTAGTTTTTAAATAATAGCTGTTTTTTTCTTGTTCAAATTCCTACACTTATCTGCTATGTGTTGTTGGATATTCATTGGTTCTCTTTGCCAGTTGTCTTCTGTCTGTTCTGTGTCCCCCAATCAAAATAAGTGCACTAATGAGCTGATAAAATAAAGGTAGCTTTGTTATTAAAAATATCTAATAATTTTCTTGACAAAAAATCTGTTTAACCTGTTTAACTCTACAGTATTAGCATACACCATAACCAATTTTTGCAATGGAAAATTAATTATTATATTCTTTGGGTTATACATTATGACAATGGTACATAACTTATGTTATCAATATTCAATGATGCCGAAATAATTTTACAATCATTTGCTGTGGTCAAATATACTGTGTATATATATATATTCAGCAACTTTTAAGCTTCGTTAATTTTTTCTGCATCAAGAGGACTGAAAAATGTCTATAGTAACCATACTGGTATACTCACTTCATTGGTATTAAAAAATCTCTAATTAAATATTTAATTTTTTACTTGTAATTTGTCCAAAAAAATTCAAGATGGCACAGGAATCTTGTTATAAGAACCCGCTGTGGAGGGGAATAATAATAGGGGAATAATAATATAGTGTAGGGAATTCGACTCGAGTATCACGCGCGAAACCAAATGCCACGCGCGAAATACGAGCCCATCAACAATGGAGGAACAACAAGACGTTTCAAGACCGCATTCGGCATTCAATATTGTTTCGGTATAATATATCATTTATAGATGCTCCGCTCGGGGAATTCGTCGACTTTCACAAACGTTCGAACGCTAGTAGCTAGCCGTTCGAACGCTATAGTAGCAAGCCGTTCGAACGCTATAGTAGCAAGCCGTTCGAACGCTATAGTAGCAAGCCGTTCGAACGCTAGCTGTTCGAACGCCGTTCGAACGAATGATATATATTTCGTCGAATTCCCCTCGCTTCGGGTCTATAAATGATAAATATACACTAATATATAATCTTCATTATAACAAACTGTATAGACACATCAAAGTGTTTGGCTCACCGGTTTTATTAGACATTTCCATGGTTCTGGCTCGCCAATATCGACGTGCTGCCAGGTATTTTCTTTCAAATCAAACCACTTAGTTGTTGAGTAGTTCCTAAAACCTTGTTTCTTGAAACTGTAACGGCGGAGTAATCTTTCGGGAAGAAAATCAATAAATCCTTTGGCTCTACAAAGCAACGCAAATTACAAATAAAGGACTAGCAAAACACACTATTGCCTTGACGGATTTTAAAATCACTTTCTTTTGAACCTTACCTTTCAGTTTTCTAATAGTTCTCCCTTTGTTAGAAGGTTCCATTATCACAAATAATCTTCTTTCGTTCGGTAAAGATATACGTGCAGATCGCAGTTTTCAGTTTTGAATAATAGCGCGATGCTTGAAAGCATGGTCAACGTATCAAGTGTTGAGTGTTAACCAATCACAGAACATTAAATACCACACCTGACTCAGAACTCTGTTTTGATTGGTTGCGCCATAATCTATTTCCTGCCAGTCCGGATGTCATTGTGGCAAATGAGGCCATATCAGCTTTCGTTCGAGCGAGCAACATCACGAAAGAGAGGGAGATATGAGGGAGATACAAAACGTGGATGCGCGATTTTCGCATACCGGTTCCTCGAACCACCAAGTGGCAGTATCATGGACTATTGAAAGTAATATTGTTAATTAAATATGTATATAGGGTTTTGAAAGTTTGGGAGCAGTTTGGACAGCATATGGCCACAACATCTTAGGTACACCTTTCTCCAATAATAAGCATCTAGCCATTTCAAATAATGTGCGCCAATGCCTTTCTGCCGTTCCGTTCTGGTGAGGGGAATATGGGCAGGATGTTTCATGCTTAATGCCTTTCTTCCTAAGAAGTGTCTTAAAATCATTATTCATAAATTCTGTGCCATTGTCTGATCTCAAGCGTTTAACTTGGCCATAAGGGGCACAATCGGCAAGAAATTTCTCTGTTGCTAACAAGGTATCGCTCTTGTTCTTGAGAAAGTATACAAAAACAATCCCAGAGAAGTCATGGTGGGGCTAACTCGTACTTTGAAAACAAACGAATGTTCATCCTCTGTACCTCCTGATTGGTTGCTAGATGTGACTTGTTTTACTTTTGTGGCTTCTTGGTCCTTTCGTTGGTGTCTTCTACAGTTACCGTCACTATGTGTTGTTGACTTGTGGTATGAACACCATTTTGGTGTCTCATTTTTAGTTTTATCTGGACAATCCCTCATAAAATGCCCTTGGAGGCCACATCCATAGCACGTTAGGTTGTTCGAGGGGTACTGAGCTTTCATCACATGGTCTGTCTTAGGTTTATGATGAAATGTTTCGGTTTCTTCAAAGCTTTTCAGCTGACACTTGAACATGGCAAATGTAATTTCACTCGCACTTTGGGTAACATGAACAATTAAGGGTTTGTATGAGTCAGGCAAACCTTTTAATATCATAGCAATAACAAGTCCGTCACTAAGTGTCTCTTTAGCGTTTTTCGGGGCTGTGATCGACTTTTCTGCTCTTATTATATAGTCTGTCACTGTTTCGCTTTCTCCTTTCTCAAGTGATGTGAGCTCAGTATAAAGGGCTATTATTCTAGGTTTACCTTGACTTGCATAGTGGTCTCGTAAAATCTTCGTTCTAATTTTAATCCTTATCTAGTTATCTATACCGAGCTGTCTGGTTTTGAGGTGCCAGATACTCGCCTAGAGACAAAGAAATATGAATAGAGAAAAATAGACCATGTAGGACATTTCATGGACATAGAGAGGAGCTCACCTCTCTACATCATCCTGGTCATATTAACTAGTAGCTACCAATTACCAAGAAAAGACTGCATACTCTTACTGAAATGTTTAGTTATTTTTTTAAATATTAATACTGTCATGTTACTTGTCAAATAAAAAAAAGGTTTAAATTAGTTCAATTCTCCTGCTGTCCGCAGCAAATTTATCAATAACCTGCTGAACAGAAGGTTCTATAGCTTGATGGATTTCCATCAATGCCAAGCCATTCAATCGTTCCTCCAACATGGTACTCCTTGTGTAATTTTTGAGTCTACGCATGGCTGAAAAAGAGCGTTCACACTCACAAGATGTAACAGGCAAAGTAGCAAGAATTCGAAGAGCAATTTTGATGTTAGCAAAAGAATCAAAGCTTATAGCTTTAAGTGTGGAAGCAACACTACCAGAGTGTGTCCCTTCAAAACCTACCCAATATGCTTTCCACAATTCCAACTCACCATCTAAGCCAAGAGGATTCGGAAGGTCATCTTCATAAACATTTGAAAATTTCATAAATCATAAATGTTTGCTTCCAGCTAAAAACACCACTCTTCTCTATCAAGGAAAGCATTTGGGTTGGAACAATACTCAAACCATAGTAAGCATTAACACTACTTACCTCAAATCAGGTAGTCCAAAACCGGAATTGTTAGTGTCCGTTTGTAATACTCTGAAGCATCAAAAGCAGGGACATATCTAGAACATAACCTAGGCAGAGACACCTCTACATTAATTTTAGCAGCTAAATTGAGAGCCTTGCCATACCAAATTCCATGATGATCATCAATGTTATTCCGTGCCGTGTTGACTGCATTCTTTAAGGAAGTAATCAATTCAATACCAACCAGTATATCGTTTTCCTTAGCCTGCAATAACTGTGTTACAGGGAGAGTTAAATCCAAAATATGTCTAGTAATTACTAGAGAAACAATAAACTGAAACGAAGAAATTAGAGCTAAAAATGAAGTGGCTTGAGAAGAAGTGCTCGGATTGCATTGACCTTCTTCATTCACACTCATTTCCTTTAAAGTAAAATATATTGGAATAAATAACTCCTGAAAAACACCCATACCATCAATTCGATCTACCCACCTTGTTCTACAGACATCTTTCAATCTCTTTTTTTTTTTGCTATCTTTGCTATGAATTGAGAAGTTTTTTTTCAAATATAATCTGACGATTCTGAGAATTATTAAAAAAAGAGGAAAGTTCCTTTACCTGTGTCATGATATTCTTTACGATTGGTACTGAACAAGCATGAAAAATTACTAAATTTAGTTTATGGCTATAACAGTGGGTGTTAATAGCTTTTCGGTTAAGCCGAAAAATGTGTGCAGAAAGACCATTGATATAGCCAGCTACAGCACCAGCTCCATCATATCCTTGACCTCGGCAATCTTCAATATTCAGTGAGAAGCCCTCTAAAGCTTTTAAAATAACTGCTGCTAGATCTGCACCAGCTAGCCCCCACTTACAAAGTATAAACTTGATAAAGTCTTCTCGTATGTTCAAATCACTATCAACAAACCTCAAAACCAAAGACATTTTTTCCTTATTTGAGCAATCTGATGCTTCATCTGCAAGAATTGAAAAAAAAAAATTTTCTTTAACTTCATTAATAATTTTTTCAGTAATTACCTGCCCACAACATTTGATAATTTCATTCTGAGTAGTCTTTGAAATATATGAAGCATTCTTTGCTGAAGTCTTCAGATGTTCTTCAAGACCAACATCTCCAGCACGATCCCTCATATTCAACAACTCAATGAAATTACCAACACCGCCCCGAGAAAAACTTCCAACTTCTGGATGATATTGAGAATCGTCACAATGCCCTCTAAAAGATAAACCTAGACGGCCACAAGTTAAAATAGTGTCTACAATAGGAATAAGCTTTTTCCTATTCTCAGAAATCTTATTCCTCCTATTAACATTTACAAGCACATCAATTGACTGACTTTTTGGATAGACAAAAGGGTTTCTGCTGTGCTACTATGTAAACATATTGATGATAAACCGCACTTACCAGGATGTTTCTTAAAATTTCTATTAGCATCACTCCATTTTTTAATTTCTATTAGCATCACTCCATTTTTTAAAAGGTTGACAAAAAAGGTTTTTTTGAGCATTTTTTTATGGGCTTTCTCTGGAAATCTATCGCCAAACAACACACATGGCAGACAGTAAGCTCCATCCTGGCTAGGCGAATAGCATTAACCAAGGATATAATCCCAACCATTCAAAACGAAAACTTCTACCATTTGTTGCCAGGAAAGAATATGATTTTTCAGGTTTGAACAGATTTTTTATTAGAACATCAATTTCTGAATCAGTCATACTTTTGGCTTTCTCTCTATAAGTAGCAATATCATACTCATGAATATAATTTATTGGTGAAGTAGTTGAGCTTGTAGATGGTGAATTGGATGCAGAAGAACCTGTTTTACTAGTTAACTCTGGCAACAGAACAGAAGCAATTGGAATATTAGAAACAGCTGTATGGCAAGGTTCAGGGTCTGGACGTTTGGTTCGAGGAGACCTTTTGTGCTGGTAACTTTCGTTTTTCTCCTCCATTTTTCTTATCATAAAACACAAGAGGAACAAAATGATTAGGTTGAAATACTTTACCTGACTCAACAATACCATGAAAACAAAATAAAACATGTAGATCTGACTCACCAATCCAAGTTGGGCATGGTTCCACTTTACCATTAAAAAGCAATCTCAATCTTGGTCCCCCACAGTCAGGATAATAACAAAAAATATTTCTGTTTGTAACAGAACCCAAACCAAGAATACATTAAAAGCTACACCATGTTTTATCACAACAGTTTAAAATGGCTTCTTGTTTAACAAGCTCAATCCCAGACGATTCAGAATCTAGTGCCTTTTTGGACACAGACATGGGTAAAAGGTTATTCAAACATTGAGAAATATTTTCCATGTGTTTAGCATGGGCAGATAAAAAATATGGGTGCTGAGAGTAAAATTCAGCCTTGAGATATAACTCAATTGATGTTAAAAGGCGAAGATCACTAACAAGACAATTATTACCTAACAGAGCCAAAGAAACAGAGCTGTATAAGCAATTACAAGGTAAGGGGATTCAATATTTAACATTGTTGATCAGATTATTAAAGTGAAAGTGTGGTTAATGCTTTTATAAAAAATGGCGATAGTTGATTAAACACATGTCATTATCCAAATACTAGAAATACGTATACGCAACAACTCCTCGCCCAATTGCTGTTTGAATCTCACAGTACAGTACTTCTTTTAGTTCTAAATTACTTACATTAGATAATAGCCACTTCATTTGCCAAACTACAGTAAATAAATTTTCAGTGGACAATATCTCTCAGAGCTTTGTATTGTCTGAATTTAATTGTTTCATAGGACATCAAAATAAATACATGCAGCCCAATTAAACTTTTTAATTTTTGAGTGCAGCAACAGAATAGTGGGGGGTCTACTGCTGTTTCTACCATCAATCACTAAGAAAGAAATTACTTTTATCAAAATATCGATGACTCACGAAATAATCAATGCATTATTTTGTATATAGACACCAATGGCTGTTGAAGAAAGAAAGTGCATCTCTATCATACAATGAGTGTCCTTCAAAAGATGGTTTTTAAAGTCTACAGATGGCATGCATATGGTGCAAATGTAGGGGTCCATTCAAATTAGATTCACTAAGACGTATTAGGGATTCTACTCCAATTGTTGGTGTGGATAGATTATATACAGTAAGTTGATAATTCTACCCACATTGGACTACTGTGATGTGGAGCTGGCAGGAATACATAATCAGAGATCTCTATGCATGTCAGGGAAACTGATCTTTCCTAAGTTGGAAGAAATCCCAAGTTTTGTACCTCTTGTATTAGAAGCAAGTTACATTGTGTAATGCTAGTTAGGAAATTCCATGGCATTTTAACATCATATCTACTAGTAAAGAGCTATTTTCCATGTTTCAATTAATCTGTTCATACATGTTATAGCACCATTATCTATTACCTTAATTTACAATATGTGAAGGATATACAACTTTTGAGTTAAAATTAGTTTTTGTAACATTGTACTGTACATTTGTGAATATGTGTTGAAATTTGTAACAACTGTAATTTGTTAGAAAACAAGACCCCCATATATTGATACCAGTGTTAGCATTGAAGGGGCTATCCTGTATAAATATTATTGTATGATTATTATTATTATTATTAATACTAATAATAATAATGCATTAACAATAATACTACTAATAATAATCCAGATTGCAGATACCATATTTGCCATGTAACAAAGCATATATATGGCATTGTGTACTATAGTATCTAAATTATATCACCGTGCACATATATATTATAACCTATATTCAGAATGCCATGCCTAGTCTGCTTGTCGACAATGATCTAGCTAACACACATAGTAGTGACAGTGTCAACATACCCAATGTGAACATAATAATAATAAGCTGTATTTTACATTGACAGAATAAGTTGTGACCCACTAGGCCAGCTAAGTATATTTGTAGGTCTAACATGTTCCATAATGGGTAGAGTACTGTAAACACAGATTATATATGGAATACATGCCAGTATACAAAACATGGACGTCAAGATCATATCGTCAGAAACATCAGTAATATTCCTGGTTGAAAAAATTATAACCTTATTGCCAGTGACGGCCTCTAACCATTGAGCCATCGAGATTCAGATGGAGAGAGGTTACAATGATGCACAGCAGTTACTATATATTTCAGTAATGACTAATGATTGGGTGTGTTACTATATACACTGCTGTTATATCAATAGAATCAGTACATCAATGTAACATTCACTCACCATCTGAGACTTGGTAGCTCAATGGTCAGAGCATCTCACTGGAAATCAGAAAGTTATCCCCGTCCGGGACACAGAATAATTTTTCTGATGATATGATCTCGCTTGACAATCATCCATGTACTGTATCGTCTGTTTCCCCCCAAGCTCTCCCTTATTCACTACAGCAGTGTATATATTAAGTATGCTACAAAATTGTAGGCCAGGCCCAGGTCATATAAACACAGCAATAGTATGCATGTTTTTTCACCCTAAACTACTGTATATATAGGCAGAGGCGGACTGGGAAACCGGGAAATTTCCCGGTGCGCCCCCTCGGTTTTTCCGATTTGCGCCCCCACGAAGACAATTAGTCAGGCGCCCCTTTCATCCAATTTCCCAGTAACTTTCCTGCTACCAGTCCGCCCCTATATATAGGCTAATTATCAAGCATATAGTATTTATAATTTTAATCAAATAATAAACATACTGTACATGCAATGCCAAAATTTGTACTACAGTGTACCACTTACTATTCAGCAGTATTACTAGGAATACGTATACGCAACAACCCCTCGCCAAATTGCTGTTTGAAACTTACAGTACAGTATTTCTTTTAGTTCTAAATTACTTGAATTAGATAATAGCCACTTCATTTGCCAAACTAAATAAATTTTCAGTGGACAATATCTCTCAGCTTTGTATTGTCTGAATTTAATTGTTTCATAGGACATCAAAATAAATACATGCAGCCCAAACTTTTTAATTTTTGAGTGCAGCAACAGAATAGTGGGGGGTCTACTGCTGTTTCTACCATCAATCACTAAGAAAGAAATTACTTTTATCACAATATTGATGACTCACAAAATAATCAATGCAGTATTTAGTATATAGACACCAAAGGCTGTAGAAGGAAGAAAGTGCATCTCTATCATACAATGAGTGTCCTTTAAAAAAATCAAATTCGTTCAAATGTCTACAGTACGGATGCATATATTGTGCAAATGTATAGGGGTCCATTCAAATTAGATTTACTAAGACGTATTAGGGATTCTACTCCAATTGTTGGTGTGGATAGATTATATACAGTAAGTTGATAATTCTACCCACATTCGACTACTGTGATGTGGAGCTGGCAGGAATATGGATAACTAAATATTGATGGTCATAATCAGAGGTCTCTAGGCATGTCAGGGAAACTGATCTTTCCTTTAAAATCGGGACTTGAAACTGATTGGTTAATAGAAATCTCAAGTTTTGTACCTCTTGTATTAGAAGCAAGTTACATTGTGTAATGCTATTTAGGAAAGTCCATGGCATTTTAACATCATATCTACCAGTAAAGAGCTATTTTCCATGTTTCAATTAATCTGTTCATACATGTTATAGCACCATTATCTATTGCCTTAATTGACAAATATATGTGAAGGATATACAACTTTTGAGTTAAAATTAGTTTTTTTAACATTGTACTGTACATTTATGAATATGTGTTGAAATTTGTAACTGTAATTTGTTAGAAAACAAGACCCCCATATACTATACCAGTGTTAGCATTGAAGGGGCTATCCTGTATAAATATTATTGTATTATTATTGTATTATTATTGTATTATTATTTTTATTATTATTATTATTAATACTAATAATAATAATGCATTGACAATAATACTACTAATAATAATGCAGATTGCAGATACCATATTTGCCATGTAACAAAGCATATATATGGCATTGTGTACTATAGATGGAGTACTGTAAACACAGATTATATATGGAATACATGCCAGTATACAAAACATGGAATCAAAAAAATTATAACCTTCTGATTGCTAGTGACTGCCTCTAACCATTGAGGCATCAAGAGTCAGATGGAGAGAGAAGGTTACAATGATGTACTGATTTGAATGATATATAATTATCATGGCCGGATATAGATATGTGGAGGCCCCCCTCAAACTTGGAATACTAAAATGATGACAAAACATATTTACAGTCACCCATAAAGTATATTTTTCAAGTACTAATAATCTGAATAAAAATGTACATGTACATGTATAAACATCATGATCAATCGATCTACATAAGAATCTGGTTCCTATGTTTCAAGTGTAAAGAATCTGAATAAGCTAACAGTAGATCTATAAACTGTATTATTACTACCATTCATGGTAGGCACTCACAAATACATTTTTCCTTACAATTTTTTCCCATGAAAAATGTGGAAGCCCCCTGGTTGTGGAGGCCCCTGGGCAACTGCCCAGTCTTGCCCATAGGTAAATCTGGCCCTGATAATTATACTGCCTATGCGGCAATCACTATATATCAGTAATGCACATGGTATATACATATTTCAATTGAATCAGTACATCATTGTTACCTTCACTCTGCATCTGAGTCTTGGGTAGCTCAATGGTTAGAGGTTCAATTCAGGTTCAATTCCTGTCTGGGACTAAGAATCATTTTTCTGAGAATGAGCTTGCATATAACAATCATCCATCTATAGTCTGTCTCATACTCCAAGCTCTTCCTTATTCACTGCAGCAGTGTATATATTAACACTGACAAGTATAGCACAGTACTGTAATGCTTGTTTATGCTACACAATTGTAGGCCAGGCCAAGGTTGTATAAACCACTAAACTACCAGTACTGTATAGGCTAATTCAAATTTTTAAATTGTTCCATGATAGGTACAAACTTTAAACATGCACTACGATTGTGATTTTTCGTTGGCTTTCCAATGATATATAGCATAAATCTCTCTGTTAAGTATTTCAAAATGTGTATATTATGTACAACACTTTATAACATGACTAAACAATGTACAGTATATGGTTGTTTTATTGAAGAGTACGATAAAAATGTTGTTCTGCGTACTGTGTAGGCACTAGGTAGTGTTAGAAATACATGTAAGAAATCGTGTGTAAGAGGACTATTCAATTTTGAGCGAAAGCCCTTCAAAGAGTGATTTCGTGATGTCTGATTGTTTTGTTTTTGTCGCCATGACGCCATGCCAAAAGTGAAATGTTCCAACCATGATATATTTTGAAGTTCTTACTCTAAGAACTCATTCTACATATCTAATGAAAGCTTGATTAACAGCCTCTGACATACCTACAAAAATAGTTTTGTAACTGATAGCTAACAGCTTGAAAAAACCGACGACGCTTGGATTGGATTGACACTACTCAGAGAAATATTTTAGATATTCAGACGACGATTTCTTTTGAACTACTAACTCTAGAAAATCATGCTATACATCAAATGAAAGCCAGAATAACATACTCGGACATGTTTTCAAAACTATCTTTGTAACTGATTAACAGGTTTAAAAAACCGAAAACGGGTTTACCTTTAGTTTTGACGCCACGTATAAAACTTGATTTACGAACTTGACATCTTCCGCCAACGATATATTGCATTTTCACTGCCTTTTCACGATCTTTTTGAACACAAATCTTCATTCACCGTATATTAACCCGACAAAACTTGTACTTTTCTTTTACGGTTTTCTTTAAATTGTTAAATATTAATAATTCAAATGCAGATATTTACCATAAATTATCTAGTTACCAGGGTCAAATTTTCCGCTGCCGCGCATGATCGACGACGTTGATCCTGAATATATATATATATATATATATATATACACACACACACACACACGCACACACACACACACATATATACATATATATATATATACATATATACATAAAAAAGTAGAGTGCTGCGTAGACAGTGTTTTGAATATATAGCAAAGTGAAAAGGTGGTAAACTGCCAAGAATTTAGTGACGAGATACTGACGTTTCGAGCGGAGCCCTTCATCAGAGTAAGAGTAAGTAATAACGGCACGCGAAACTGAAACTTTTCAAGAATATAACTAACGAAAAAACGAAAATTAAGTTAAATCATGCAAAGTTATGTAAAATTTTAAACTCGGAAACATCTAATCTTGAAGCAGCAGCGTGAGGGCAGATTGGAAGAAAATTCAGTTCAAAATCATCTTGAAACAGCAGCATGAGGGAAGATTGGAAGAAAATTCAGTTCAAAATCATCTTGAAACAGCAGCATGAGGGAAGATTGGAAGAAACTTCAGTTCAAAATCATCTTGAAACAACAGCAAAGGTGCATTTAAATGGCAGGGGAAATATTAAGTTTCGGTCTATTTTGTGCATGTCTTTGCATATACTTTCAATGTTGTAATATTATGTCCAAAATCATCTTGCAACAGCAGCAGGACGGCAGTTAGGAAAAAGTTATACTAGTAGAGTGAGAAAGAGTGAAAGACTAAGAATTATATTGCACAATTTTCCCCAATGTTTATAATTTAAATGTCACTCGATGACAGCACTGAGTGTCTGACTAGTTTTAATAACATGAACATGAAACCGGTTCATATAACAACACTACAGCATAACATTTATAACAGCTCAGTCAGTCGGCTGAGCATTTTCGAAAGCTATTTATTAATTTATAGCATATCAGAATGTTCAAGTCAGATTGAAGTCGTTGAACACTGTAAAAAATAATATAAAGCAGACTTATTTCGTTGTAATCAAATGAATCAATACGCCATTAAAACTTATACGGACAGATCACTCATTAGCATATTCGACATTTAGTGCATATGATAATATTAGTAGAGCTACTTAAAATATTTATTATTCATGAACTTACCTCACTGGGTGCTGATTTAAATTCCGCGCTTCCTGGCTGCGAGGGAACTGTATCTTCGCAAAATTGCATAGAGAAACACGCATATTGGCACCGATTTTCGTCTCAAATTCGGCTTTAAGTAACTTCTCGCAATCGCGCTTAAGAAGGAGTAATCTACTCGCCTTTTCCACCGACGAATAACTTGTATTATCCAAGACACACAGTAGCTGTTGTAGAACATTGTTGAATGCCGTTGCGCTCGACTAGAGTCGTGGCTTGTAAACTTGGATAAATCACATCATCGACATGGCATAATCATACTTAGGTCCTCAGATAGGCCACGGTCGATACAGTCCACTGTATCGGAATGTATCAGAAAGTGGCGTTTTGATTGGTTTGATACAGTCTATGACGATTTGACTGTATCGGAATATGTGTGCGATACAGTCGATACAGTTACTATAAATAGCACAACTGTATCCGTCGGAAGGTCATCGGTAAAACATCGCCATTAAGAATCGAGACGGCTTCGAGCGCGCATTTTGCGCGATGGAAAGGAACATGTTGGGGCAATTTTCGCGGGCTCGAATTTCAAGACACGAATTCGTCTCGCGCTGAAATTAATGATCGTAGAATTGGACCGCAGAAGCGATTTTAAACCAACTTCGAAAAATAAAATTGCGCACATCAAAGATATTGAAAATGATGTAATTGTTTGGAAAAAGGTACTCCTGCGAAATTTAATATTCGAATTTTAATTTATTTTAATTATAATTAGATTATTAGTTAAAATCTGACTGTATCGTGTGATACAGTTGATACAGTCTAGATCCGCCCCTGGCTACTGGCGGCATGTAATGGCTCCGATACTGAAGTTTTATCCTGTCGTAGATGGAATCGATCTTTCCTCGAACCGTCGCGGACTCCGCACGCTGTAAGAAGTTGAAAATGTGTCAAAAGCTCATGGCGACGTGCTTCAGCGAAACAAAGTGCTTCCTGAACTCATCTGTCGTCGTTGAGAAAGAAAAGTAAAGAACGCTTCAAATTTAAAGAAAATTATTGCTAACACGCGAAAGTTACTTATCCAGAATTCAGCCGATTTAAAAGGTGCATTGAAATATCGCCGTCTGCCCTTTCCCTAGAGAAATATTTCTAAACCGACGCCGCCTCGTCGTCTTCAATTTTCAAAGGTTAGTTTTAAAATCATCAGTTGTTGTTTTAATCTAAAATATGTAATAATATCATGACAGAACGTTGACGCTTTATAACTGCCTTTTTACATTGAAAGAGTTGAATAGAGATAATGATCGTCACTGCGTCAAGTGATTTTCATAATAGCATATTTCCAATGTAGACATGTTAACCCGAAATTTTCGAAGTTGATAGAAAATGGAAAATAACACTGCGTACGCAACACTGTGTACTTTGTTATTTCGAATGTCTAGGATAGTATTATGCTTGTGTCACTTCATATTAAATTAAAATATTTCGCAAATATAAGTAATTCGATCGATCGGATATTAAAATACTATATTTGGGATAAATACTATCAATAGACATTCGAAATAACAAAGTAGACAGTGCTGCATAGACTGTTTCTTTTCTATTATTAAAATCACTTGACGCAGTGACGATCATTTCTATCTCTGTTCAAAAGGCAGTTAAGCGGTAAACGTTATTATATATTTTGGATTGAGTCAACAACTGATAATTTTAAAACTAACCTTTGAAATTGAAGATGACGAGGCGGCGTCGGTTTTGAAGTTCAAAAACGTTCTTTTCGACAAAGGGACAGACAGCGGAAACTAGTAACTGTTGCGTGCCAGAAATAATTTTCTTTAAATTTGAAGCGTTCTTTACTTTTCTTTCGCAAGGACGACAGATGAGTTCAGGAAGCACTTTATTTTTTGATGAAGCACGTTGTCTACCCTGTGTGCCACGTTGTCATGAACTTTTTCAACATCAACTAATATAACCGCGTTCTTGCAGTACTGGTATGTGGAGTCCTCAAGGGATTCGCAGAGTCGATAGAACAAAAAATGGATTCCATCACAGGATAAAACTTCTTTGCATCAGTGTCTATTATATGCCAGTTGCTGCACCTTGCCACCTGGACAACCTCCCCCTCCCACAAATTTTTTGTTATCACCTAAAAAGTTGGTGACACGTGACCAGCCTGTGCCAGGGCCTTTTCGCAGCGCGCGTGGCGGAGATAGGCCCTGGGTACGAGGTTGCTTAAAAGTTTCCTCTTCAAGTTGTGTTTAAGTGATGAAATTACTACTTTGACTTGTGCCAAAGAACATCGGGAATGTAAGACTCGTCATCTTTCGAAATACATGTGGTTCAGAATTCACAAGCCCCCGATCCTGAACTGATTGGCGTCAGCCAATTTCGTGCGCAATTTTCCTAAATATAGATATCAGAGCAATGGTGTGCGTTTGTTCCATCTGCCATTATGAAACCAACGACGATACCTGGACAAAGTTAAAACAGGAGTCGATTCTCAATTAAATTCCAACAACGTCAACGTTGATATAGACATAAACCGGATTTGCGATCCTGACGAAATGTTTCAAGACCTGTCATCTGCAAAAAAGAGGAAAAAGTACTTCAAGCAACATTTTGATATGCTGGTACGTTCTGAAAATATAATCTCGTATATATTACTGTAAATGGGCGCGTAGGGGCCCTGGCAAAATTTAATTTATATTGCTGTTAAATTACTTTTATAAAAACTGAAATAAAATGCATAAAACATTTACATATTTTTTAATTAATTCGTAAATGTTTATAAATTAAATTTTAATTTTCCAGGAACCAATCAAAGGAAAACTACGAGATAAGTGGATGTGGAAAATGACAAAATCAAATAGCGGAAGTAGAGAAATCATTTGAAGACTAATTATATCTGAAGCTAACTTTTACTTTTTACCAATACTTGCAAATCTAGAGGAATGGTGCGATATTTAGTTACATGCATTCAACATGGCAACGTCCTTAAAACAAAATAATTTTTACTCCAAAGACTATTTCCCCGCATCGCCTGGGTACTCAGCTCTGTGAAATGCCCTTTGTTTTTTATTATTTTTTGTCCGTCCCTGTCAGACTTTGCTAGCCTCTGTGGCTCAAATTAGTCAAATAGCTTCCAAAGATGTTTTGGCCGTGCAGAGAAATGTGCCAGGGCAGGTTGCTATCCCCTCTTCGTCAATCAAACCTTCAGAATCCCTATACGTCCCTGCAATCCCAGCCAAAACATTGCTCGCACAGCTTTGGAAGAGATTTGACTTTGAAAAAAGAAGCCACAGATAGCTTGCGGAGGAGGCTAGTTGCATCCGGCCTTTTGAAACTATATCGGGTTTCAAAAGGCCGGATGCGATGCAGGCTTCTTCAGGCGTCCTTTACTGTGTGCTTCAATGTGTTTTTTATGTTTTACAGAAATTGCCAATGAATCCAGATGTGTTAAGGGAAATAGAAAGTGGCCATGCAAGAGAAGATGGAATTCTTGAGGACTTTTGTGACGGGAATTTTTTCCGCACCCATCCTATTTATTGTCAGATGGAGAAAGCTCTTCAAATTGTAGCTTATTGCGCTGAAATTGAAGCGGCAAATCCACTTGGAACTAAAGCGTCCAAATATAAACTCGGTATATCTATATACTGTAGACTATGATGTATACTTGTATCAATTTTCTATGTTGCTTCATCAGTTCTAATTAGGATAAAATTAAATGATTCTCTCTCTATTATAGTGTAGGTTGCTTTTACGTGGGTTTTTGGAAATATCCATCCGAAATACCGCTCAACGTTAAGAGCAATACAATTATTTGCCGTAGCAAGTTATCAGGATATAAAAGAGCATGGAGTTAACCACATCCTACAACCATTTGTTGATGATGTCAATAAATTGGCCAGTGTGAGATTTGCTTGAATTTTAAAATACATGTAATAGGCACTATAGACCTCTTTCATAATGGCTGTCATTTTGAATATTCTTTTGTACGCAAATAAATTAGCCTTTACAACCTTGTTAGGAAGCGAAGATTCTTTTGAATTTCTGACATACAAACGAGGCCATAAAGGCTAATTTAGATGCACATAAAGGCCCATCTGCGGGAATGGCTAAATGGTGTGGGTGGGTGGGGTCGTGCGTCGTGGGTAAAATAAAATGAAATAATATAATAAAATAAAATAATATAAAATAACATGAAATGAAAGGAAATAAAATAAAATTGTAGATTTGGATGTCGGAAAATTGCAGATTTCGATGTCCAACACACTTTGTTATATATATATATATATTAGTATGAACGGAGAATGGTTATTTCCAACGATGAACTCCCAATAGAAGGATCCAATTAAGGATAATTGCACTGCTTCAGTATTTGTAGCTTGCATAGAATAATGTAGATGGGAGACAGCAAACTTCTTATAGTCCTTTATTTAAAAAACGTTTCGGCCGTTTTTTAAATTCAAATAATCGCTAATCCTAACCCAAATCTGACTTGGGTTGATGTTATAATAATTTTAAATTTCGGTTGCTCATATATCGAGACCTTGCCCGAAAGGGGACGGGTGTTCTACAATGATGGAGTGACAGGAGCATCTATATTGGTACCTATATTACCTGCTGCCTTCTTTGATCATCCCACAACTGCAGCACGTTGGTGATCACGGCATGTTTGCTGGCATTTGCAGCTATGTGCTGCCCCTCTCCTCTCAAGTAGTCGGCAAGAATCTGTTTAATAACCTTTCGCCTCTTGAGGAATTGCTCACCATCTCCAATTTGTTATGGCTATCAAAGCCTCTGAAATGCACAAACAATTGAATTTGATATCAAATGTCTAACTCGGTGAATGTTTATTTGTGAAGATAAATAGCTGTTTGAAGTACAGACCTGGTTCTGAATTAACTATCACAACGTTTCCCGTTATGGTGTTTCTGAGTTGGATCACGTTGTGTAAGCTAAGTAACTCGAGTATTTTGTTGCAGCCCCGTTTCTCTATTTCGTCCAGCATAGTTAAACACGCAACTTACACCTACTTTTCGCCCCCTTTTATTATTGGCAAAGCTACTTCCGGTGAAGTCGCGTGCTCTGATTGGCTGAAACACGTCACGTGCGGTTTAATATTTCCTGGTCAAGACAAACCTAGCCTGTGAAGCGTCCTCCTGTTGTGCGGAGGAGGAGGGCCTGCAACCATCCTTGTACTATTTGTGTTCCGCCCACTTATCACGCCTCCTTTATTTGACCAATGAAATCGCACCGGAAGTAAAATTTGCATGAGTTGTCAAAAACTTTTTCACGTGTAGCAATGTTAGCCTGGGAATTATGCGAGCTAGTTAAGCAATCTCAATATATCATGGCATAATCGCTGTAGTTTATATACTCAATGACAGGTAGAAAAGAAAACCCCGTCGGCGTTGACGATTTTTCTCGTCTATGTGATTGCTTGTTAACGAATAAATACGGTTCTATTGGCTCGTTTGTGAAAGGGAAAATCCTCGCTGCTTTGTGCTCCGAGATTGGACTACATCTCGAAGAAAACCCAGGTAACTCAAGCAGAGTCTGTCCACCTTGTTCCAGAAAGATCTTGAACTGTTCTCAGCTTTATTTATTTATCAGTTCATAGTGTGCGACCGCGAATATCTCTCTTCGTTCTTAAGTTGTGGTAAAACGACAACTCCCGACAACTTTGACACCTAAAAGAAATCCTATCTCGCACCTATCCAGCAAAAATTTTCCAATTTTGAAAAATCTAAAGTGCCGAAATTGTCCACAGACTTTGACGCCCGATTACGCCGGGACCGGAAGTGAACAACCGGACGTGCGTCACAGTTATATGTATATATGTATATATGTATTTATGTATATATGTATATATGTATATATACGTATATATGTATATATATATGTGTATATATATGTATATATAATGTATATATATGTATATATATATGTGTATATATGTACATATATATATATATATATATATATGTATGTTGAAAGGATTTATGGTGAAGGAAAATTTCGAGTGTTGGAATACATACATTTTAATATACACTTAATGGAATTACCATTAATACCACTAGATAAATACGTATACTGAACTTGTGGATAAACTTGTGAAATGGTGAAAACATTAGCCAATACTACACGTACATACATACAGGCCAGGGCATTATACCAAACTAATTGTGGCTACTCACAGCAGATACGCTAATTGCCTATACAAGCCGATAGGTATCTATAGGCAATAGGTTTCTCTGTAGCTCAGTCAGTTTGAGTGCTGGTCTAGAGATATTGAGGGTCACAGGTTCAATTCCCAGCCAATTAAGTTTCATTTTTCACAAGTACTGGTCTGACATGATTGGGTCACAAAGAATAGGATTCAAAAAACATTAATTACTACATACATGTACTTTCAACAGGTCAATGCTCCATGAGCAGATAACAGCTAGATACTATTACAGTATGGCATAATTTTACATATTTTTTATTATTCAACAAATATACAGTATTGTGAGCACTATAAAAAAGTTCCATGAAATATTGAATGAAAAGTTTATGTAAATCTGGAGGATTTTGTAACATTACTGTACATACAATGAATTATTAATGATATATATTATAAATAATCTTACTTGTTGCAGGTTAACTTGTTCTGCAGGAACTGTCATTATTATCTATAATAATAATAAATTACATTATGTAAAATACATATGATAAAAATAATCGTAGATGTAAAATTAATGTTATTCAATTATATACATATAGTTGAAATCAAACACGCTGCATAGTATACAAATTAATACAGTAACTCGTACTTGTTCTGGAATATCAGAGGAATTATTTTCGGGTAAAGAATAATCCACAGGAACAGATATTACTGTCTATAAATTGCCATTTAAGCATTATAAAATCAGATAGTGAAACGTAAACTTTCAGTTGAAACGTTAAACCTCCCATACACCATTTTGGCAGTATCTCTACACTATACCTATGCAGCACAACTTGTTTATATAATTATATTACTATATATATATATATCTTACATTTCTTAGCGATGAGCAGTCCACAGTAAGAGACATTGTTTCCTATAAGTGGAAATTACAATAAGCAATACAAAACGATGTAATAGTTACAACAAATATATATTAATTCTTACTTGTTGTGACATATCTGACACTTCCAGAACAATCCACAGCAGAAATTGTCTTTAAGTGTAAATGTTCCATTAAGTATTACAATTACATAAATTACATTTTACAGGCAGATATATATACCTACTGTAGACAGATAGATAGATAGAGAGATAGGTACGGGCAGCTCTTACTTCGTGTACCGGACACAGAAATTTAGCACAGTATATAACTGCCTCGTTCTTTAAAAAATCCCGTTTATTTTTGTCCTAGAATTGTCAAATTCATGAATTAAACCTATCCTACATAAAAAAACGGGATTTTTTAAATAACGATGCAGTTCTATACAGTGCTAACTAACATTTTACTCATGTAGCAAATTTCTGTGTCCGGTACACGAAGTAAGAGCTGACAGATGGATAGATAGAAATAAGGCTGACAATGAGACGCTTTTCCTTTCTTTTACAACTTCTAAAGTTCTGATGAATAAAAAGTCATGGTAATATTATAATAAATTTACTGAGTGTCGCGATTACTGTTGAATATGTTGTGTTGGAACAAATTTAATTCTAAATCATGTTCCTAAATCAGACGAGAAAGTTGGTAAAATGCTCAGCAAACAAAGTTCGTAAAAAGCTTATGGTATTTTGCGAAACGAAACAGGTTTGCGAAACGAAACAACGCAAATCGTTGTTTGGTTTCGCGAAATACCATAAGCCTTGGTAAAATCATAGTAAAATCTTCAGCGAACAAATTTCGGTTGCCATTTTGCTCGAACTGTGCAGGAAAATTACTCTTCCACGCGGCGCACAAAAATATGGTGTTCACTGTTTACGACAAACTCCTCCAACCTGCTTCCTATACTTCTTAGTTTCAGAGAGCTTCTAGGACTGTGCGACCAATGTTTTCAATGTTTAATCCGACAATCCCATATATACAATCCCAGCCAAAACATAATTTGGTTGCAGTCCTGAGTACTATAGGAAAAACTAAGAAGTATAAAGAAGCCACAAAATTTGCCTGCAGGAGGTTAAACTACAACGGTTTTTCCATGCTTTTTTTCCACAAACACTATTTAAAAATAATTGTGTGTGTGTGAAGCTGAAAATGGAATCTCTAATTATATTTATATACCTGTTTCATATGATATTAAACACTATTTTCATCACTTTTAAACGCTTTCCTAGTGGTCTAAAATTAACAATCGTAAATTGATGGACTGTGCTAAACCACGAAACAGCGAAACGAAAAGCGAAACAGCTATTTTTTGTTTATCCTTTTAACAAATCTCACGGGAAGTGATAGGAAGTTTGTGGAAGGTCAGGACTTCCTCGTGGAGGGTCGGGCCAACTCCGACGACCAACGAGAGCTTTCCGACCATTCCGGACCACCTTCCGACCACTTCCGAAATCGCTCCGACGGTTTCCGAAGCTGTTCCGACAACTTCCGATTATGTTCCGACGGCTCTAACCCTAACCCCTAACGGTGGTCGGATGGGGTAGGAAGGTCTTCGTAAGGACATCTCGAATCGTTGGTAGTACCAAGGTCTTGCGGCTGGTACGTGGTTTCGCTGCTGGGGGTGGGATATCAATGGTGGACAACCATTGATATCCCACCCCAACCACGACCACCCACCACCTCCGACCGATCGTCGATGCATACCGACGACCCTCCGACAGATCCCTACCGCTTCGAGATGGCCTTACGAAGACCTTCCGACCACCTCACGACGACTCCCGAGAGCATTCCGACTATTCCCGACCACCTTCCGACCACCTTCCGACCATTTCCGACGACCTTTCCACGACTCCATGTATCACTTCCCGTGAGATTTGTTAAAAGGATAAACAAAAAAGCCGTTTCGCTGTTTCGTTTCGCTGTTTCGTGGTTTAGCACAGTCCTAAATTGATTATGTTTCTATCATGATCATCTAGCAACAGTGATTTTAACAATTGTAAAAATATTTCAAGTATGGTAACAATGTACTCACTTAATCCAAATTTTATCAAGCATATCCTCTGTGACAAGTTCCAGAGTTTTCGAATCTATTTCTTCAACTATATGAATAATAGATGTGAATGAATTTGTAGAGTACGTACTGTTAAAAAATGTTGAACATAACAGTAAAATTGTTTAATTAAATTCTCTCAGTCTCATCCACCATAAAGCGAGCCATAAAGAAAATTCAGTTTAAGTTTATGATACATTTAAGAGATCATGAATCGGAGAAGTCTCACTAAAATATAGTGCGTTTGACTAATTCCCGTACAAACCACCCGGCTGGTACCATACAAACCTGACACCATTTAAAAATTTGGAGAAATACTTGGTATAACCTCTGTCACATGATTTTGCGGTAGTTGTCATATTTATTTGCGAAAATAATTACGTCGTCTACAATTTCCTTACGAAATTTCGGGCTGCTAGCAGGCTACAATCAGTGATATTGAGATATGGGACACTTGAATAAAAAGTGTGTTTTTGCATACAATTGTGCAAAATTCACATGTAAACCCCCCTCCCCCCGTTTCAATGTTGTTTTATTTTAAAAAAAATTATCAACAACACAGTGAAAGGCTGTATGACTTAATATAGAAAGTAAATGTTAGATTTACAACATTGAAGAGGGGGGAGGGGGAAATGTTAACGTTTTAGACTTATCGGTCCGATTATTATGTCACTGATTGTCTGAGCATTTTGCTCAATTCTCACACTTTTGAAATTCAAATAACTTTAAAACTAAACATGTTATTGTTATGAAATTTTGAGCACGACTTTAGTGGTAATTGAGCTATTTATTAGTCGACAATATTCTAAAATTAATAATATGACGTCATAATACTTTGATGTTAATGAATAAACATGGCAAAAAGGAATTGTCTAACAGCTGAGCAGCGAGCTTTAGCCCTCTTATTGAGGCGCGAGTTCAATTATTCCTATAGAGAAATTGCATTAAAAACAAATATGTCAAAGACAAGCGTTCAAATAGTGGTTAAAGAAGGGTTTGCAACTATAAACAAGAAAAAGCTGAAGTCTCATCAAGGTCGACGCAAGGCACTGACAAAACGAGATGAGCGGAAACTGAAAAGAGCTATTATGCAACTCCGAGAAAGAAGTGCTAATTTTACAGTGATGGAAGTGGTGCAGCGTAGCAGTATTTCACCTACCATCGTAACTTATAGAACATTTCTTCGATATGTAAAACGGCTGGGATATGGCTTTTTTTCAAAGTCGTAAGAAAGGTGTTCTCACAAATAAAGATTGAAAACTACGTCGTTAGTTCGCACGATCCATGGCAAGCAAACCCGTAGATTATTGGACCTCAGATGTCGCTTTTTATTTGGACGGTGTGTCCTTCGTGTACAACAGTAATCCAATGGGTGACGTTCTATAACCGAAAAGCCATATTGTTAGATTAGAGTAGATACTGTAAAGCGCTTTTGGATAACTAGTAGAATTAGCGCTATATAAATAAATTATTATTATTATTATTATTATTATATGGCGGAAAAGATGCGAAGGATTGGCACTGACCACAAAAGGTAGTAAAGACCTTGCCGGCGGGAAACGATTACACCTAATAGTTGCTATGGTGCACGGGAAAGGAGTGATTTGTGCAGAACCATATGAAAAAATGGATGGACCATATTTCTCACGTTTTATACGCCGTCATTTTACCAATCTCTTTGACATCACAACAAATGATAATGATAATAATAAACCCAAATTATTTATTATGGACAATGATCCTTCACAGACATCAGCCGTTGCTAGGAAAGCCTTAGATTCTATTGGGGCACAAATGCAAGTTATTCCAGCTAGATCGCCTGATTTGAACCCAATCGAAAATTTGTTTCATATTGTGCGAAAAAAGATGGAAGCCGAAATCCTACAGAAAAACATTGTACATCATTCATGGGATGAATTTGTCGAAAGAGTTAAATATAATATTTGGTCAGTCTCAAAGGAATATGTAGATAAGACAATTTCAAGCATGCCAAAGAGAATCAAAGCAATTGTTAAAAATAAGGGGAAACGTACAAAATATTAATTGTCAATTAAATTACTTATGTTACCTTAAGGTACAGGCTACTGTATTGAATTAATATGAATACATAAAACAAAATATTGTTCAAATCTCGCAAATTGATCACACAAATGTATTCCTGCATGTCGTATTACATATTAATGCTTTGCAGAAGGTAAGGCAAATATAATTACTTGTGCGTACTATATAATTATTAAGTATATTTTGTTTATATGGTGTATATATAGTATATACTCGCTATAGATACCAATGCCCAAGTTACCACGGATTTATCCAAAAATAACAGTTTTTTGCACAAGTAACCTCAAGTAACCACAAGTAACCATGCAATTAAATAAGTATATATATAATATATCTTATTTATATGCATAGCGATGGTTACTTGTGGTTACTTGTGCTGTTTACACTTTTTTTATGACCACTCGTCCACAAATGGCGAATTCATATTTTATATGTAAAATCTGTCAGTATGCAGGACTATTCAGTCCAAAATAATTGTATAAGATATACTTATTCATAAGCTTAGTTGTGGTTACTTGTGCATGGTTACTTGTGGTTACTTGTGCTATTTTCAATTTTGTAATGACGTCTCATCAACACATTGAGAATTCACATTTCATGTATAAGCCACTTTAAATTGAATTCATGTAAGCAAAAATTAAGCTAGCCAGTCATAATCCTCAAGAATTAGGCGAGCGAAGCATGCTGCACAAGGTTGTATTTCCTTTTGTTCTTCCTTCGGAATCGGCTTATTAAAGTTGAACATTTGCCATCTCACTGCCATCATCTCTGTTTCCATTTGGTCAACAATTCCACCTTTCACATAAACAAATTGATGCTTACTTGTACTGAAAATAGGTGTGTCTTTGTCAAATACAATGTCCTTCGCATAGTGAGATTTGGGTGCAGGTAAGTGCAACTGACCCTCCAGCATTAACAAAAGGTCATGCCAGGCGATTATCTGCGTTGACCAGCGGAAATCGTTTAAGAACACGACCTCTGCTTTTTCTGCTCCTACCCATGCGAAGCTTGTGGATGCCGGATTCGTGAATGTAATATAGACCTTGTTCAGCGGATTCAGCAAGAATGTCTTACCACAGTTAGCCGGGCCCGTCAACAATATATTGCGGAATTTCCCATGGCCTTTCGTCAAAAGCTCTTTGACGCAGTTAGCAAAGTTGTCAACAGCAATGTTGTTTGTTGCTAATACTTGTAACGCACAATTATGCCATTCACTGTTAGTAGTGCATGTGCATTCCTGTTGATGAGCGTCGTTGAGTAGTTCAATGCAGGTTTTACTTTGTCTTTCTTGTGTTTTCTGCACTGATTCCATCTCCCACGCCGTATCAATCACCTCATTAACCACCTTTTTACCTCGGTTAACAATAAACTCGGCCAAATCGGTCTTTCCTTCCTCTCTTTGTTGGTTGGAAAAGGCTAAAAGTTCCGTCCGATCTCGAAGACCTTTGCTCAAAATAATTTCTGAAACTTCGTATGCACTCAAACGCTTTCGCTTTTTGTCGCGTTTCTTTGACTCGCCTTCTTCTGGGATTTCCTCACTTTCCTGCTCTAAAGTCTCAATATCCTGCTCGACAAATTGCTTTTCGCGACCTCGTTTCGTTTTCCGATTATGGTTTGCCTCATGCGCTTTCGTTGTCGACGGTCCTTCGCTGTTGTTCAGATCAGGATGTGCTTCACTTTCGACTGACAAGCGATCCTCTTTCGTAACATACTTCCATGCCGTGTAATAGTTTACTTGGACGCTCAAGAAATGAACAGAAATGCCATAATTTTCAGTGAGAAATTTCTTAGCACACAGCCACCGCTGATTTCTATCCAACTTTAAGCTCATATGATAGTGTATGCCCGACTTCTTGTGGGATTCTTGTGAGCAGCACCAGTGAAGAACTTTGGCAGATCCACCATGGAATGCTTTTAATACTGCTTCTGCGAAGGATTTTCGCGTGGGGAATTTTAAGGTGTTGGCTTGGCTATAAGTTATTAAATACACCTTTCGAACATCCCTCCTACCTAACTCGCATATTTCTGAATCAGATGAAGAACTACTTGTGTTATAGCTTTCAAGTAGATCCATATACCAATTGAAAATAAACGTACCAATCAGTATTATGTTTGTAAACCCGTATATGTGATGTGGTAGCGAGTTAAAATTTGAAGTGGAAAGGCGATGTTATAGAGCTAGCTGAAAGCCTTCCGCCGACCTCATTGCCTGTGATTACTGGTGAATGAAATGCTTTGTCTAGCAGAAATAATTGTCTCCTTCAATGGCTAAGAACAACAGTCGTTATGATCATGCATCACTTGTGTATTAGAGCCGCAAAAATAGCGTGATTAAAGCGCGCGCGTTTAGTGTGCGGTATATATATACAATATGCACGTTAAATCTGTAGTATAAACGTAATCTTAGGATAAAATCTCATACCAATCTCATCTGCATGTGACCGACTATGTTAAAGAACCATCCACTAACAATTTACAAAAGTTTAAAAGCTAATAAATTAACACCAACTCATGCATATCTAGCAGTAAGCCGTTAAAAATATTCAGACAATCAGTGACATTGAGATATGGGACACTTGAATAAAAAGTGTGTTTTTGCATACAATTGTCCAAAATTCACATGTAAACCCCCCTCCCCCCGTTTCAATGTTGTTTTATTTCAAAAAAAATTATCAACAACACAGTGAAAGGCTGTATGACTTAATATAGAAAGTAAATGTGAGATTTACAACATTGAACAGGGGGGAGGGGGAAATGTTAACGTTTTAGACTTATCGGTCCGATTATTATGTCACTGATTGTACACTGAATATCCACACGTCTGAACATGTCTGTCAGAGAATTAATTAAGTGTATGCCTTGTGCAAATTAGGTTTTTCATCTATGTATTAAGGCTTCTCAAATTTAGCTTTTAAATTTACAGGATACAATACCCACATATACAATAACAATAGAAATAATAATTTCAATAATTTAGAAATCATATTTAAAAAAATATCACACAAAAGGGAAAAAAAAGAATTTTAAACTTCACAAACAGCTTCTTCATGGTTCCGAGTAGTCTGGGTGGTATATCAGTAGAAAAATTCTGAAATATATAACTTGGATATTATCGTCTCTTAAAACATTCAAATTCAGCAGATAGCACTTTTCTCTGTTTAATATACGAAAAAGAAGTGGAATCCATTTGGCTGCCATCTGTCAACGGCAACTTACTGGTGCCAGTGTTTGTACTTAGTACATGCAAAGGTTTTTCGGTTATATACTATATTAACGGTTGACGTGCACGTCACATCAGTAATAGTATATCAACTGTAATTAACCGTTAAATACGAATCAATCCTCCCTACATAATTTTGATTAACAACATCTTGAGCTAAGCTGCACTTGTTAACCAAAAATTTATTGACATCATATCCGTAGTCAGAGTTCCAGTTTTTGCGGTATACAGATATATATATAATAAATATAAATAAAATACTTTAAAAAGTTTGTACACCGCCGAAATCGTGCATGGGAGGTCTAACGTTTCGAGCGAAGACTCTGTCAGAGAGTGAAACGACAACTTTTTAGAGTATTTTTAAATTTGAAATACACCAACCATTTCAGAGTATTTATTTGTATTTCTACACTGCCTACGGTACGCAGCACAACACGTTTGTATAGTAAATATAATAAGCATCAATTGCTCATGATTGAATTTATCATATAATCTGTGTAACTCCGCAGTTCATGTGTACATTCTTGCAATGGTACAGTTTGACAAGTATTGATATCAAAGACAGTTTGATGATTAAAAACTGCGAAAACTTTGTTAAAAGAATCTATGTTGCAGGTGCATTGGATATGAATTGCAAAAAATCAGATCCATGTATCTTGATGGCCTTGTATACTTTGTTGATGCCAAAACCTTTCACATTCTTCAGGTAGTCACACCCAGCAGCAATACACATTTTTTGAAATTGTTGAATGGTGAGCTGTAAACCATCCAGTACTTCATCCAACAACAAAAACTCACCATCCCCATTCATGTTAACCTTCACCATTACCTACAAAGTCATAAAGTAAGCACTTATTTACTGTGACTCCAGGTCTGCTGTGACCTGGGGGAGATGGTATGTTTTCTGGTTTCGAGACTGTTGTCCACAACAAAGCAGAGCAAAACGTTGACCGTTTAAGTACCACAAAGTCAGAAAACATTTTATTAATCAAACCGAGGTTGCAACTTGGTATCAAGTTGTTGCATAACAGGAATATAATGGCATGTAACAAGTATGTTCAGTCCTCAACCTTTTTTGATTACAAACTTGCCAACAAGCTGGGAATATGCAGTGCAGACTGCCGGACACAACCAGATATTAGTTCTCTGTAACATGTTTGCAAGTTGTGGGGGAGACCCTGGTGCCTTAATAATACACACCTTGTTACAGCCAAAAGTCAAAAGGTCCGAGTCTTCAGTGATAGCAAAATCTGCCTCTCCATTCTTAACAAGATAAGCCATCTGAGCATCGGCTTCATAAGGGGAAGCAATGTACAGGTACTTCACATCTTCAGATTTGCAGACCTTTTAAAGGCAAAAATTACATGTAGTATACTAATACAGCAAGCAAATTACCCATTATAAAAATAACAATCATGAATTATTTATATGAACTTACATTTATCCACATCACAATATCTTCATAGATGATGGATGCAGCCTGGCTTCGTATTTTTTAGCCTTCTCTTCAGAAATACCAGGCTGGACAGCTTTAGCTAAAAGGCTTTCTCTTTCCCTGTTTCAGAAGAAAATTTACATGATTGTGATTTGTGAACTTCAGGCCTGTGTCTTGTCTGAATGCTGTATATATGCTCTATAGTCTATATTTTCTAATGCTGAGCCATAATAAAACCATATAGCAGCCCAGGCTGTTAGCAAATGGATTGCTGTGAGTTTTCTTACTTTTGTCTACGTTGATGCTCTGTAGCTTTGCTGGCAAAGGTAAACCATCAGACACCGCGATTGGTATTAGTCCGCATTCTTTTACAATGTCCAAGTGCCGTTTGAAGATATTAGAACATATATACGGAAATCCAATATCAGTACCACAGGGAGCCGTAACGTCTATTAGTGAAGCGAGTTTAACAGTAAATCGGGTTTATTTGGTATTTTTTACACAATAATTGTATTAAATCGTTATTAAAATGTTCTTACTTGTTAGTTTTGTTGACAATTAGGACAAATTACAGGCAACGATGACTGTGTTTGCCCCGCCCCTTCGTTAGCGTCTCGAGCGCCGTGCGCGTATATAATATAAGAAAGAGAGAAGGGGAGCAACTTATTTCGGTAGTGATTTGTTTTGACGTCTAATGTAGTTGTTAGGTAAAATTTTAGCTTGAAAATCGGCTACATGATAGATTAAAGGTTAATGTTCACAGTCGTTTTGAAAATTTTGTAATTGAAAGCTGTGGTAACTTATATATTGGTAACATTTTTAGTGGAGTCCTTTCGTATCATCTGTGCCCCAACTTGAGTCGACCACCGGAAGTCAATTAGTCAAAGGCGCCCTCATCTGTCAATCTTATACACAAAATAAATAATATTTTGTCAACATAATTTTTTCCCACGGAATATATTATAAATAGAATTGTTACGCACACAAATTTACCTGCGCTTGGACTACGGCTGGAAGAAATGAATTCTCATGAATGTAAGTACTGGATGCTTGTATTTATTTTTCCATTCATAAGTTTATTTAATTGTTTAGTTTTTTTATGAGGATTATTTTATCCTCAGGGCTTTGAATACCGAGCAACAGCGCGCATTTGATGTTATTTCCAAGGGTCACAATGCTTTCGTCACTGGAAATGCAGGTGCGGGTAAGACATTTTTGTTAAAGCATAAATTCGATTTCTTTTGCAAACAGTCTAAAAGAATATTTGTCACTTGCACAGCTGGAATTGCGTGCAAGAACCTCCCTACCAGTCTTCAAGCCACCACGATTCATTCTTTCGCAGGGATTAGAGAAGCAAGAGGTTCTTCTTCTTTGTTGTTAAAACTAGTTGAAGGAAACAATGACGCTGTAAATAGATGGAAAACTGCCGATATTTTAATTATTGACGAGGTGTCGATGCTGAGTAAGAAAGTGTTTGAGTCGCTTGAATGCATTGCACGGAAATTACGAAGCCGTGCACGTCTTAGTTCGTTTAAGAACGATATGAAGTCAATATCGTTTTGTCTCTCAATTTTATCCAGAATGAAATTATGAGGAAACACTTTGGTCCAAACATCACTGAGAAAAGCAAAACTCCCTTCGTCGTCATTTCTTGGTACAGGAGGAAGCTGATAAAAATCTCCAGAGGAAATTACTTGAATCCCACCAAAAAGGGTTGCTGTATAGTCCCGAAAGCTTGGAGTTTGCAATAAAGTTGGCAAGACCACTTAATCCTACACTGGCTGGCCAGTTATATACAATGAGAGCAGAGGATATAGGCGACAAAAAGATCTTGAACATATAAGCCAGTATGGGGTAAACCCACTGGTGTAGGGGTAAACCCCGTATGGGTAATCAATTATATATAATTGTTCGTTTTTAATTTTTTAATAAAATTGTGGATGAAATTTATAATGTATTATACACTCAGTTAATGTTGTGATGTCCAAAAACCACCTCATTCCCTTGCGAAAAATACACATGTAAACCGGTGAATCACATGTGACCACATGTGAATCACATGTGGATCACATGTGGCCTGTGGGTGATATGTGAATCACATGTGACGACATGTGGGTCACATGTTGGTCACATGTGACCACATGTAGGCCACATGTGGGTGATATGTGAACCACATGTGGATCACATGTGAGATTGATGTTGTCACATGTGAGAATAACATTAAAATTGTCACAAGTTAGTACAGTATGGGGAAAAATTTCCTGATGATTGATAACTGCAAGGTAGTCGAAAGGTAGGATTAATAACATGTACTTATATGATAGGCAAATTGACATACATGTATTTAAAATAATGATATTAAGAAAATATTTCCCGTAGCACAGCAAATATTAGATTAATACATTGGCCATCAAAATTAAATTACTATGATAATACAAAATTAAATTATTTACAAATTATGCAACAATTAAAAAATTTGATGAGCTCAAGATTTTTGAGGCGATAAGTTGAAGAGGGCAAACCCCAAGTCAACTATCACCTCATGGAAATCATTGAAATGCAAGTAATCTAAAGTCCATTCTCGGAATGGTCGGAGGCAATTTTTAATGTACCACTGTTTCACTACTCGATATCTAGCAATGAATAAATAGTGAGTAGAATAGCGAATCAGATTACACTTGCATTTGCAAAATAGTTTACATATGTGTGATATTCAAAACATTCTGAACGAAAATGCAATATATTTTCTCAGACAAATCTTCATCTTTCATGGACTTTTTCACAGAGAAAGCTACCAGGCATGACGTCAAACTAGTCAAATAAGTAATTTTGTGGCTTGTCACCAAATTAATTACATAGTTTGACTGGTAGTTTTGACAGCAAAAAATTCCATGAAAATATATAAATTTCATGAAAAAATATATTGTATTCCCAGTGTCAGAATGTTTTGAATATCACAACAATATATAATCCCTGAGGATGATATAGGCACAGTTATAGTACAAGTACTTATTTAATTAATAATAACCTAATCAAATTAATCTCTGTCCATAATATTTGGTAATTTACAAACAAATGTATCTGCATGGCTGGCACTGTTTTCACTTTCACTATGAATCAAAGCATACTTATCTGAAATGTAATTCAATTCAACAATATATAATGCTGACTCCACTTCGCGAACTCTTTTCACATGATTGCAAAGGTGGCCACAATCACTTTCGGTATGTAACCAAGAAGGTTGATCCAAATGGAGAAGTTCTGAAAATGCAAAACAACTGTCACCAATGAAAACAAACACCACAAGCTCCACAGCTGTACCATTCACCAGACCAACAATAGAGTTTGTTCTGCGTGATTTCCGGGTATATTTCTGACAGTGAATGAGGTTACCATCCACAACAACCTTGGTGAAGAATTCAGCCTCTTCAATGTCACAATCACTGGTAATTGGAACATGCCAAGTATGACTATCCACCAGATATTTCTCCTCAATGGATAACTTCCGATAGTACGATGCACCCAAAAGAACAATTTTGTTGGTAATTCTCCTTGCCTTTTTCAGAGGTGTGTTGCCTGTCAATTGGGAATCCATGGATGACAATACCAAATTGACTCCACTATCTTCTGCTGACGAACGGTTTGAAATTGAATTCAGGGCCTGGTATAAAAGAAAGGAATTGGCAATCTGTGCTGGAACTGCTTGTGTACCATGGAAAAGTTTCAATAACACCTGATTAAATCATTCAAACACATAGGTTGAATAGGAAGGCAACGGTCCCCAGTCAATCACAGTTTGAGTTAAATGGGTTAGCTGGTGGACATCATAACTCATATTATGATCACCATAGAGCAGTTGGAAGTCTTTCACAAATTTGGAGAGGGAAGCCTGAGCTTTATTTATTTCTGAGCGACTAATATTTGACTTTGTAAGGAGGAAAATACTCATAGCATTTCTGTCAGTGGTTAAGGTACCATTTTCCAAAGATTGATACATTTGACCATCATAAATGTCATGAATCAGATCATTCTCTTCTCTAGGTGGTACAAATCGGAGGATATATAATTGGTATGGACAAAGTCCTGCAGCTGCTTTTCCAATGGCAAATATATGAAGAAATGTCCTTGTTCAAGCAGCTGTTGTCTTTTGGTACCCTGCTTCACAAATGGTACACTTCACGTCGTCAGCACCCTCAAGAAGTGTTTTGCAACTTGGACAAAACAGTTTATATTCCAGGCCCTCTTTTAAACCATTAAAATATTTATTAAACAAATACTTGGTATGAGGTAAGCGGGATCCAATGGGAAGAATCATTGTTAACAATCTAAGTAGATTCCCAACAGCTACACTTGTTAAATTGTTGCCAAGAATAAACGCCATGAAAAGTAGAAGACATTGGCCAACACTGACTGGTGCATTATCATAGAGAGGCTCATCTAGATCACTATGCTCAAACTCATTCTCCTAATGATATAATGATGACAAATATGAGACATGACATGGTAACTGCCGTTAACTTTGTAGAGCACAAAATCTTTGCAAAATCAATTTGCAATGTTATTGAAGATATGGATGGACCTTCTATCTTGTCAAGATAAACCAATAGACAATGTCAATGTGTTGTCGTACATCGACTATAGTACTGTGTACATAATATGAAGCTTGTGAGAAAACATGCTTGATATACAGTGTATGAAGATATATTACAATAACACTCGCTCAATAGACGATACACAAAGTTTGTGTGAGTACTCGTTGATATTTAAACGAAAACTGACTCGCTCGATAAGAATAGTTTGCCAGAAAACTCGAGCCAGTAATATAATATATAATGACAAAAACAACAGCAAACGTTTTTTCATCCAACCTTCGCCCAGTCACCATCATCTTTCCACGGAACATGTCCCAGCCAACTTAACTGGCTCCTCTTTACCACATCAGATATCGATTCAATCCCCATTCTTTCCCTTAGCTCCTCACTAGAAACTCTATCTACACATCTAAGCTAAAATCACCACACATCTAAGCTAAAATATGGCAATATTTTATTTTCTGTTTATATACATTATCACTATTTATATATTATCACTGTTTCTAATAACAACTGTTTAACCTATACTATACACTATACACCAACACTAGTATACACTATACACTATATACTATATACTATACACTAGTATATACTATATACTATACTATATACTATACTATATACTATACTATATACTATACTATATACTATGCTATATACTATACTATATACTATACTATACTATACTATACGTATAACCATAACTCTAACCTTCACTAACCCTAACCAACCAAATATAAAGATCAGAAAAAAACAGAAAGGTCCTTTTGGCAATTTAAGTACAATCCACGCTCGTTCTGGCAGTGGCCAATCCGAGCGCGTGTTGTCGTTGATTTACTTCCGGTTATTTGATAAGAGGATATAATAACCAACTGAACTAGTTGCAACCAAAATACATTGGCAATACTAACCAATTATTATTTGGTCAAACGGAAGCTGTAAATTTTTATTGGTTATATTAACCAATTGAATTGGTCTGCAACCAAAATAGTTGGTTACAAAGTAACTATTTATTTTGTTGCAGTAAACACGACTGGTCATGAGCCAAGTCGGTTACAAACTTCCAGTTCTTCATAATACAAAAGAATTTGCAATGCATTGGGATCCCTTCCATAGAATATGTGCCGTTTGAAACATTCAGCGTCACAATTTAGCCTGCCAAATTGTTATCAATCCGAGCATGGGAATGGAAAATCTAAAAATTGCAAGCCGGTCCAGTGATTGGCTTGACATGATCCTGTAATAAGTGTGAGATTACGCCGGTGTGACAGACTTCGAAGTTAGAAACGAAATTATTTATGATGAGATCTTGAGAGAACAATTCTCCAGTGTATTTACAGAAGAAAACCTCGATAATATAACAGATGTAAGGGAAAACCCCAGCGCCAAGATTATTAGACCAGTTCTTGAAAATCAGAAGGTCGTTTTACTTCATCCCTTTTCGTCTTGTCCGCATGGATAATGTTGCCATATATACGGTCATACGAGGGTAATCCAAGTAAACAAAACGACTCTTGTGCAAAACATCACTAATTTCGACAAATAAAAATATTGTTATCCGCCATCTTGTTTTAATACCTTGCCTAATTAACATGATGCCACAAGCATGGTAACCATCCACAAAAATCATGTTTTAGACCTATATACGTGAAATTGTTTTCACTTTACCATGCTTGTGACGTCACACGCATATCGAAAAATTATCCAAGATGTCAGATCATAGTGATGTTGTTTTGCACAAGAGTCGTTTTGTTTATTTGGATTACCCTCGTAGGTTTATTTATCAGAAAGGCAAAAATATTTTTTTATTGCGACGAGGCCACGCCTGGCGCTAGATGGTAACAAACTCTTCCCGAGACAGGTAATCTGTAATTTTCTTGGCTTTATTGAGGATTTAACGGCATTATTTTATAAAAGAAATAAAAAACTTAATCTCTCTGCGATTATGGGGTTATAACGGCACTTGTCGTTGACCTAACGTCTATAAATGCGTTATATTATTGCAATGTTATGTAACAACGTTGTGATAGGAAATTAAGATTTTGACCTTTGTAAAGCGGGAAACTAAGGCCAGTAAGTTAGAGTCCTTCATGGGCCATTCATCTTTTCAACGCTGTTCATTTGTTTCTAGCAACTTGTAGTATTAATACTGTTTTAATATTGCACAATAAATGTCTGTTAAATTGCCGGAAGATAGTTAGTTGTGGCTGTAAGTGTACACAAATCATAAGATGTACTAGAGGCACTCAAACAACAAGCTGCGGTGGATAATTCATGAAATTAAGTACAAATATGCTTGGTGAAGCTGTCATGTTGCCATAGCTAGCGAGAAAGCGGTCAGAATAATTTATAGCCTGCAATGGAGGAGAGGGAGACGCCTTGAAATGGGAGGGGGACTGGGGCAAAGGGAGGGGAAAGGATAGCCTGCCAGCAAGCCCTGGTAATTTCATCTGCATAACAAAAATAATATGCTTTATTCTTTCGAGCACTTGTTATAGCTAGGCGGATATGTGTAAAAACTGTGCACTTGATGATAAAAGCATGGCATTTTGCAAAATGATAGTTCTCGATGTGCTTATTAATGCTAGATATGGAGCCATTTAAAAAAAATATTTATTTGGTCGTTAAATGTTTTCAAAATGGCCAACAAACCAAACAAAGTATTTTATATATCGAATTGAAAGGTTAAAACCTTTCAGGTCATCTATAGCTAGGGAATGCTACGCATAGCGAATTTTATATTTAAATACAATCTTTATCTTACAAATGCCTTCTATATCTCAACTGGCTTAAATATCCTTGATTAAACAGATGTTTTTTTTTACCGGAAGTGATTGTTATTTGAACCGGAAGTATAATGTTTTAGGCTGATTTCTGAACAATGAACGAACAATTTCAGCAATACAAAAGCAGTACAGCAAAAATAAAACAACAGAGACGCGAAAAACATAATTTCATTCAAAAAAAATTATCAAAATTAGTTATGAAACTAAACGTTTATGGTATATATAGGGTATTTATAGTACATGATATTCACAAACGAAAAACGGTATCCAAAATATATACATTACTTACAATAATAATATATACATTACTTACAACGATGATTTGCAAAACATAGAATATCATGTATAAGGGTGACGAAATATTAGTTATTAGCACACTCTTCGCTGCAAGAACAAAGGGCCGTGTACTTTAAGTTCGATTTTTTGCACGAGCAATTTCCACGGCATCCTTTCGTGCATCCGCACTTGACAAGCTCCCTGCAACTTTCAGTCACTTCAGGTAGATTAGTCCAAAACGGTTGCCAGCAATCTGCACCAAACACCCAGCCCCATTCAGTTGGAGATGGCAAATGTGGTCTGACCAGAAGTGTTTGTCCCCAGCAATGGCCTGCCTGGTAACCAGCCTCTTGGTGTGCTGCAGTAATGCTGCAGTAATGCTGCCTGGGTAGGGAGGATAGCCTCGAGAGCTCTACCTTTTCGACAAAATAAGTTCATCCTGGCATCGTTCACGTTGACCTCGGTACTTGTCCTATCCTACATCAGAGTGACAAACCGTTCGATAGTTGCCATCCACTCATTGGTAATGGTCTCTGGCACGCCCGATAAGGAAGAAAAAACCCGGGTTGCCTCCTGATACGAAATCCACGCTGTCTTTCCTTTACCAGCAAAGGATGATGTCGTGTCACATCCTGTAAATGCATGAAAAAAGGCAGAGCCTTTGACATTTCTTTCCCTAAGCTGGCTGATATTTCGTGGGCTGCTAAATATCGCAAGTTTTTTCCAGTCCCGAACGTACCAAAACCCACAGATCGATTGTTGTACCAACTTGTTGAAGTTGTTGTATATAGCAGTTCCTTTACCCATCTGGACACCAACTTCGAACTCATTCACGATTCTCGCTATCTCTGGTCCCGATATCATCCAACGACGAAGCGCACTCGGGTTCTCAGTCAATCCCACTGCACCACCATCACCTTTCACCATCGCGTTCTGTTCGTGCGCCTGATCAATAGAGAAAACAAGTCTCCTGAACTGATGAACTCTGTGGCGACCTCTGGATGCTTTGTATTCATTTTGAATAATTGACATGATCAAGGGCGAAGAACCATAGAATCATCTCAGGCGCGGATTTAGAAGTTAGTCACATAAATTAGACACTTGATGAACAACCCTATTGGTTATGCTTTTCTTAAGAATAATTCAGAACAAAAACCTATCCAATAGGATTGTTATTCACAGGTATTTTGAATTGCAAATTCTAAATCTAATTTATGCGACTAACTTCTAAATCCGCTCCTGGATCATCTTACTTAATGCGTCGACATACAGTGCAAAGTTGGCTTCTCAGAGAGATCTAACGAAGAGTAACAACATCATCTCTAGTGGTATTGAAGTCATTTTCTCTAAACACCAATCGGCGAATGGCAACGCCGTATCTTCTACCAATCCAACAGTGTACTGCATAGTATATGTGTGACAAAGTAGGATATAAAGACTGCTCGCAGTTAACTGTCTGGTGTGCGTGTCGAGAACGTGTTACACTCGCAGCTTTTACGAAGGAATCGGCTAGGTTCCTGGTGAAGCTACCTTAGATTGGGTGAGGGCTGATGTCCAACCACTGTCTTCAAGCCAGTGGCCAAGGAGCCGCAAGAACGCCATCTCGATGTGCAGCCCCCCAAACATCATAATAACACAGTGCTCACCATAGCTTTCAGGCCAGTTCCATTGAATCTGCTTGGCAACGGCATACAATGGTTGATCGAGTGCGATGACGGGGACTTGAGATGTGTCACAGCTCGCCTTATCATTTCGACAGCATGGCGGATCATGGCAACAGATTTAGAATCATCAGGAAAGAGAGGCAGTAACGAAAAAATGGCTTGTGTTTCATCTTGCTCTTTCTGTCGACTGGAATGATATGCTGCCCATGAAAGACATTCGCCCTCTTGCAAATTCTGTTGGATGTCGACAAGGGAAACGGCCCTGGGAACGATGTTGGGGTGTCGATAGCTAGTCGCTCTGACATTCTCCAACCACAATAACTCTTCCTTAACAGCGCATGTATAGATGGCACCTTCCCCTTTCATTTCACAATGCACTTCAGGAACAGTAGGGTCGTACTTTGTGACGAAGAGAAACAGGAGGTACATTTGCGAAGGAATCTGGTAACTGGGAAACTCGCTTAGCTGATGATGACTGGCGAAGTTATTTCACGATCAATACCAGAGCAGTTGGTGGAGACGTGCTGAAATAGTGATATCCCAGTGCAATGAAACGAGTCATTGGCGGTGGTAGAACTAGGGTTGTGGTCGATGTTATCAATTGTGGCGATTGTGAACAGCCTTTTGCGAAGATTAGTTGGGCATACCACTTGCTTTTCTTCAAATCGGCGGCAAACGCCATTTCCCAGGTCGGTGGAAATGTTCATCACTCTGTCGTAGGACATTGAAAGGCCAAGGTCGTAAAGGTTGTTCACTGAACTGACAGTCCCAAGTAGATGGGAAGTGGTGTTTCACGGGTGCGATTGTGACGTTCGTGTTGATGTGGTTTAGCTAGACTGTTAATTTTAGGGTGTTAATTTAGCACCAAAAGTGGTGTTAAATAAAAAGGTACAGAATAGCACCTTTTGGGGTGCTATTTTAACACCTCTATTTAAGGTGTCAATTTAGCACCTCTTGCGAAGTGCTAAAATAGCACCATTTTTGGTGTCATAATAACCCGGATTTAAGTGTTATTTTAGCACTTACGCCTTAGTGTTAATATAGCACTTGATTATGGTGCTATTTCACCACACAAACTGCAATAATATTTATAAAAATATGTATATTATCTATAATATATGTATAAAAACTATAATATATGTATAAAAATATGTATATTATCTACTTTATACTATCTATCCAATGAGCGAGTGTATGTTTATGAGCTAATAGTAATGTTCAATTCTTTAATAATTATTTGCACAGAAATCCTTTTCTTCGCTTCTTGTGGCCGACTCAACATAATAGCCTCCAAGAAGGCATAAACATTCGATACACCTGGTGTGTATGCCATGTTTAATACATAAAATGTACCAACGAGGAGTACCACTGCCATAGGTATTTGATTATTGGCAGGGCTCGAAATAACGTTCCCAACGTTCCCGATCATGGTGATCGGCAATCACGACTTTTTGCTGATCAAATAAAAATCTGGCCGATCAGGAGCATTTGCCTGAGTTTACTTGAAAAAAATTCTAAATATGCTAGTAAATAGTTAATACACATCTGAACAGGAAGTTTAACTTTATTTCAAATTCAAGTTTAAATCTACGACATTTGTGGACTTATGTGTATGATGGATTGCTATAGAGTATAGTCATCGCTCTCTTCCTCGCTTGTGTCGGGCTCTACGTCAATAAGCGTATCGGCAATCTTCTTTTTCTCCCTTGCTTTGTAAGACCTATAAGACTGATTTGGCCTGCGTGCTGTGCAAGTGCCTCTCATCCAAAGGTCGATGGCTGTGGTTGGGATGAACTCATTTGTTGGTGGCCCTTCAGTAACGATACGAAGTAAGCTGTTGAGACGATGTTCTTTGAGTGATGCCCTGGTGTCAGTTTTCACACGTTTCATTAATGAAAAGAATGCCTCTACTTTAGCATTAGACACTGGAAGAACGAATAACAGCTCAATAAGAGTTAAAATAGCATTCCACTCCTTAGATCTGCTACAGTTAAATAGCTGGTGCCACACAACCCTGTAGTCAACTCTTTCTGGAGACAAGTAAGCAAGTGAGTGCTCTAAAATGTTGTGCCATTGGTCGAGAAGCTCTCCAACTGTCCCGCTAAAACATGCTCTTTCCAAGGGTATGCGATATCTCTCATAGAGTCTCTCCACATCTTGGTCGAAGATCTCAACATCATCTTTCGCTTTCACCCAGCCAGCCGTGTTAAGAAGTGCGGCCAATTCGCTTCGTTGGTCCTCAGGATCCCTTACGAAAAATTCCTATAGGATCCTATAGGAATTCCTATAGGAAATTGGCATTCCTATAGGAATTCCTATAGGAAATCGAAATTCCTATAGGAATTCCTATAGGAACAAATTTTCCTATAAGAAGTTGAATAGGAATTCCTATAGGAAAATATAGTTCCTATAGGAATTCCTATAGGAAATAGAAATTCCTATAGGAATTCCTATAGGAACAAATTTTCCTATAAGAAGTTGAATAGGAATTCCTATAGGAAAATATAGTTCCTATAGGAATTCCTATAGGAAATTGAAATTCCTATAGGAACAAATTTTCTTATAAGAAGTTGAATAGGAATTCCTATAGGAAAATATACTTCCTATAGGAATTCCTATAGGAACAAATTTCCCTATAGGATGTTTAATTTGGAAGTATATTCCAAATAATCAGGAAGTATATTTTCCCATAGGAATTCCCATAGAAACAAACTTTCCTATACAAAGTGGCTAATTTTCTCTGTACATACCATGCAAATTAGGTAGATAAGGTAATAATTGGAACTTTTTATGATGAAAATTTATATTTTTAAGGAAATATTTGTAAGCTTTTTTGAGTAAGTAAAAAGTAAGCAAAACTTTATTTAACCACGCTAACCTCATTCAGCTGAACGCTGGTTTCCAAGATGGGCGCATGTCTACCGGTACATAAAATTACAGTCAAAAGTGTTGTTGTAAGTTCTTTCATATAGTTCAATACAATATAATATAGTTAACGTTCACCTCACAAAACTAAACTGTATTATAAAGGTGGAAAAACATCAACACTGAAATCATCTATGCACTTCGCTGTCAACTGCATCACAACATTATTTACATTTCTTTATATTTTTAATATACATTTTTTCTACATTATTCAGGCCAAACTGTTGTTTCAACCAGAATTTCATCGGTTGATAAACTTACTTGTGATTTAACCCTTTCCCTACCAGACCAACCAAAACCGCCTCGTTTATTTTTTCTTACTCGTTACCGTAAGTCTGTATGTCTATAGGAGGGATAGGGTTAATTGAACTAACATAGATTATATTCCTCAGGGCTTGGTTTCCTTTGGTATTTTCTTTTTTGAGAGAATATACACAATATCCCCAGCACAACAATGACAATATTGGAGGAAAATATTGTAGTTCCCTCTAATATTTCCCTCTAAGAGCACTCTAATATTCCTCATATTGGCTCTGCAGTAACTTATTGTAGGAAGCAGATTTTCTTGGACACCTGCGTGCGCATCGCCCTGCACATTCAAGATGTTGCCTAGTGTTACTGAAACCTTGCCTACCTGGAATATAAGCCAGTTATTTTAGTAAACCTCGGAATATGTGAATTATTCATGCCTCAAACTACTGTATAGTTATGATAGAAGAAATACATAATATGTACACTTAACTATTAACAATATTATTACAATTAATAAATATAAAATGTTCTTAGTCACCATAAAACTTGCATGGAATTACACAAACAAAGTTTCGTTGTGATAATTTCATCCTAATGCATTTGTTCTGAATGCTTGATGGCCAAATTGCAATCACTCTCTCAGTTTCAGTGAACTCTTTCAAGAAATGAGATTGTACTCCACAGTCAGCATCTGAGAACATTGGTCGGTTTAAGCACTGGAATTCTTTGACCAATACAATGCAGTGCTTTCTGCATTCACAGTATTGTAGGTTGTCACATCTGCACTCCGGTGTTACTTCATACAATCCTTGAATAACACCATACTTCACATCTCGTTGCTTTATAGTAACATGGGAATTGTTATGACGGTTGGATCTTGTGTAGTTGATGGAAGTGTACAGAATGTTATTGACAATGAATCTGTTGAAGACCAGTGCTGTTCGGTTATGCACGTCCTTATCCATTAATGTGGCTATGGCTATAGCTTGTGTAGCAGTTAGATAGACTTCTTTTCCAGGACCCATTCCAGCAACATTTTCCTGTAAAACTCGTCTGCTTTTAGTAGGCAAATTCACACCAGAAAGCTTTCGAAATAGTTGCACTATGACAGGACTTGTGTCTTCATTGAAAGATTCTCTGGAAATTGCTGCTATTCTTTGCGACAAGACATATGCATTACATATTTGTTGAGGCACAAATTGTGTACCGCTAAACATTTTCAGCAACTGGTGGTTGTTGGCTTCAAATGCAAAAGCAGATGTTGCCCATAGTGGTCCACAATTCTTCACACCATCTGCTAAATGGACCATCTGGTGTACATTGAATGTGCATGATCTCAGACCATATAAATTCTCCATCTCGATAACAAATTTCAGCAAACTTGTCTTGGCACTATCAAGAGTTGCTTCATCAATTTGTTCACTGAAAAGGCTATACACTCCATACACAAGCAAGAAAAAATGTTTGAGATAGAGCACTGGAAGGATCCCATTTAAGACCACCAAGCTATAAAACATAAATGCCCGCCATTCTGAGGCTTTCCAAAACTTGCGTTCCTTGATTGACCGAGGTGACCTTGTTATCTCAGATGGAGGGCTAATGGACATCAGTCGCCTATCCAACTCTTCAATCTTTCTTCCCAGATAATAGTCCTGCTGATGATTACCGGAGTCCATCCACATATTACACACTTGGCGTACCACTCCTTGACAGACTGAGTGCATATACTCAGGTGTAAAGCCATCAACTGTATCAAAAGTTGGCAAAACATCTAGCTGATTGAGCCCTTTTACACCCTTCACAGGCTCTTGCTCGGTTTCGGCTTGAATGGCATATTCTGCTTGGTGTTGTGCAGTGCGCAAACAAGAATTGCCTCTATGTGGATAATAGCGACTAGGTGGACCACCATTCACAACAACTGGCACCCCTTCGTGCTCACACCAATCACACCCATATTTTCCATTGTACTGCTTACAATTCTTCAGCATGGCACGGGCAGGGCAATCAGCACAGCATATCATGCTGAAAACTTTCCTGGGCACTTGTTCATCCTTGAACAGGAAACCAGTTTCCTCTAGCTGCTGACATTCATTTACAAATGGCTTCAAAAATGTATTCATTTCTGGCTTGCTGTGGCCAAACCACAGACCTGTAAGCAGGACATTCTTTGGCCGTAGATGGGGTGGCAACTCGTTAACCATACACTGTATTGGCCATATAGCATATTTGGACGACTTAAAAATTGGTACACCATCGGCATTCCATGTTATGCTGATGTCATTACACGACAAGTGGTGGTGTTGTATCAGTTGCCTGTATAGCATGGATGATGTAACATCTGATATTACATTGGACTGGGTGATGGTTTCAAGGTTACGGTTTGTCAGTTTGGCATGGATTTCTGTGTTCATTAATAAGTTTTTCAGTTGTCGCTGAAGAGGAACATATAAGAAGAAGGTACCATTCTTCATTGAATTTTCACCAACAAATGGCTCGCTACAATTTTGACAATCCCGTCTGGTCCGGTCTTTTCCCAAATAAAAAGCACACACTGAACAGTAAAAATGGACCTATAAATATAAAAATAACATAAACAATGTAATATGTGACTTTTTCTTTATTGAACAGTTTTCTGTGCACACAAGTCAATATGTAAATTTTTGTGATAACCTCGTCTGGAAAAAATCGCACTTGGGGTTGAACACAGCAACACAATTGAAAATGTAAAGACAAAATTCAAGACAAGGAATGTAATCCTGATTTGATCTTTACTGAAAAAACGGATTAAATACATTGTATTCAAAAGAAGTCTACTTTTCATCTTGCGTTGTTACTTTGTGGTAGTGTTATTAAGCCATATACCATTATGTATTCTGTGTTGTTTTTTTGTTATTATTATTAAAGCCAAACACATACAATGGAAAAGGTCAAATAATATGTGATGTACTGTATAATATAACTCTTCAAGCAAAAGCATCAATTGAAATTGTCCTTTATAATTGGAAGCAACTACTATATTAAAAGTATATTAATAATATTATAGTATATTAACTAAATATATTATATATATAGTGGAGAGCTGGGATAGTAACGTCACTTCAGGAGGGTAATGACCATTTACAAAAGAATATCCCCAGCCATGAAATCAATCCAGTTACCTCCAGTTATTGCATCATGTTCAACCAACTTAAATTCACCTTGTTCTGCAGCTGTTAATGAAGAAATGTCTGGAGATGACAGCACTAAAGTAAGCTACTGTATATGATTAAGAATAGATCTAGTGTTCCTCTGAGGTCAAGAGTTTGAATCTTGTGTTTCGGACATTTAATCGTATGAATGGAAAGAGTTGGCCAACAGTCTGGCGTATTAGGATAAATAGTTAAGAAAATATTGATAATTATTAATTAATTTTATTATTATTTTTATATATTTTAGAGCCATTTTAGAGATTCATTTTAGAGATAAATTAAAGCATTTCTAGGCTGCTCACTGTTTGAACTAAGTTAAATAAATTAATATCAAAATAGATGGTTTTAATAATCAAAAACATTCTTGTGGCTAGAAAATGTTATTATCTTCACCAGGGTTTCTTTCAGGGGGGCAAAACACCCCGTAATGAAAATTTTGGGGTGGATCAGGTGCCCAGGTGGATCATTGGCAATGGAGCCATATTTACAAGGGGCAAATATTTTTCAAGGGCACAAATGCCTAAAACTAAAAGAAACCCTGAATTTTTCACCAATCTTATATTAGCTGGCATAGGTTGAAACAACCCGTGAAAATCACAGTCTGATTGTCTAATGTATGACTGACAGCTCTCCTCTCTTTGGATCGATAAGACAAGAAAATGAATTGATAGTGTGTTTCATATACATATTGGAGCATTTTATAATATTTTGTGTGTTTGTAGTATTTATGTAAGATCTATTATAAGAGCATTGTATATCGCATCTATGAACCCCAAGTACAACACTTTTCATTCTGGTCATGTCTATTTAGGCAAATGTGTCTAAAGAAGTGGTGTTCACTCGGTTTATTTATAAATTACTGTATATTAATCGTTATTTGGGTGCCCATACATTTTCCACTAGATACTGCCATTCTGGGTTTTTTTTAACAGTTTAAAAATATAAACACATTAAAAATATATCACTACAGCAACTAGCAAGCCTCTAGTTTTTGGAGGGATCAGACATTAAGTGTTTTGTTATATTTTTTGTTTGTATTGCTTAGACTATGCAGCCAGACCGTTGCTAAAATTACACATAATTTGTCATTTAGGTAGAGATTCATCCAGGAATACACATTTTGCCATCGCAAAAAAAATTACTGGATGTCATGGGAGATGTGAAAAGTTTCATATATTCGATCATGGAAATGGTATGGTCAAGAGGTGTTTTGGCTACGCATTCAATGACTGGGAAAGTCTCCAATGCACATAAAGGCAAGATGGCTAAACCCTCATTGGATCAGGGAAAGGTGACAGCATTATGTGGTAAGTTTATTTTAATGCACAGCTTCATGACTAATAATGATCACTCAGTATACCAGTATAATTTGTTATGCCCTCTTTTTCAGAACTAGCAATGAAAAGGTTTCGCCTGTCCACTGAAAAGGAAATCCGGACCCACATGAAGTCCAAGTTAAACAACATTGAAAAATGTCATAAGTTAAAAAAATAATTATGTACATAGCCAATTAGTTTATTCTTATTATTCTTATACAGTGTATTGTTTTTTTTGTAAATGTAAATATTATAAGTAATGAAAAGGTTTCCCTATTGTGAATTAATTTTGTGAACTGTTTTTTCTTGTGTCGTTTACGTGAGAATTGCTAAGTAGTGTCTCTTGACCAGCAGTGGTCAGGATAGATTAGTATTAAGAAAAAGATCCTTGTGGTATTTCAAAAACAAATATTGTATTGTCAATAGGAAGTTCAAAAGTGTTCGTTACAAATTCTTATAGGTAGAAATCTAACAAAGCAATAGACACTTCCCGAATTTGCTTGAGTGCACACAAAACAATAGCATGAAGTCGAGGCGGACAATGTAAACCATTGTTTACATTGTCTGCCTCGACTTCATGCTGTTGTTTTGTGTGCACTCAAGCAAATTTGGGAAGTGTCTATTATACAGTATTAGAGTTTTTAAATGTTCAATAGGAGTTCCTATAGTAAATTAGGCTAATTCTAGTATTCAATTGGAATTCTTATAGGATTCACTAGGAATTTCTATAGGAATTCCTATAGGAGTCAATAGGAATTCCTATAGGAATTCCTATAGGAGTCTATAGGAATTCCTATAGGAATTCCTATAGGATTCAATAGGAATTCCTATAGGAATTCCTATAGGAAATTGGGCCAAAATCTAATAGGAATTCCTATAGGAATTCCTATAGGAATTCCAATAGGAATTCCTATAGGAATTTTTCGTAAGGGATCTTCTTCGAGGCGCTGTTCAATTGCATTTTTGACACGCTCTACAAGGTCGTCTTTCACTTTCGCAGTTGTCTCAACCGCTCTTTCGTATCCTCGAATTACAACATCGTGAAGGAGATACTTTCCATCCCGCTCTTCAATTTTCTGGAGCAACCTTTTGACCGTCGGCAGCTCCTTTAGCTCCTTTCGAGAAATTCGATGTAACTGGCGTTTGGTTTTCTCAACGTTTTCGATGCTTGCAACTACATCGATGTCCCCCGCCTGGAACGATTTGGACAGACATTTTGCTGGTGCTAAAACTTCGATGAAAAGGGCGATGAGCAAAGGTATCCTGGCCTCTGACCATTTTCTTAGCCAACCTTTACATTTGGCACGATCGTCTGCAGGGAAAGTGTTATCTTCTGATATATTCTCCAAATGTTGGAGATATATGCCATATTTGTCCAAAATAACGTCGAGAGCAGCAACTTTGTGTGCTATCCAGCGTGTGCCTGCAAGAAAAATTCATACATATCATAGAAATTACTGTAAAACTGAATTACTGAGAAAAATCTTGAATGATGTTGGCTTATTTTGATATTGGAGTATAACTTAATTTGTCGAAGATAACTGAAAGATTACTGTAATACCTGACGCTTTCTTTGGACGGTAACCGCCTGTTTCAAACTCGTCACCCTCATCGTATATATCGACAAGCAGTTTAAGTTGCCTTAATTTCTTCGGTGCTTTCTTATACAGATAGTGCATACGTAGAATCACCTCATCAATTTCGTCGAACACGGTCCCTTGCAAACTGTCCTTCAGTGACAACTCAAGGCGGTGTGCAACGCACCAACCAAAATTCAACCATGGGTTTTCTGAGGCACACAGACACACACAGACACACAGAGACACATACAGACACATAGAGACACACATTTGCCCCATCGGCTCCAAAACCAACTAGTTTATGGAATAAATCATCAATTGACACTGCTTTGAAGCTTTCTTTAATACTTTCCACTATCCCAGTTGCTCCAGCAGTTTGTAGGAAGTTAAGCTTGAGGAAACGTACAACAACTTTGACTCTGTCACATCCTGGAGGATCCGGATCGAAATGAACCACAAATACAGCTTCATTTTCAGACGTCGCCGAATCAGTAGAGCCATCTGTTAAGACACTGTAAAAGTGAGCTTTAGCTAGTTTCTGTTTCAATTCCTCCGCAATACTCTCACTTATGTAATCTATAAACACACCTCCAGAGTTGTTGTTACGGTATGCTGTACCAACATCAACTCGGAGTCTCTCTTCAAGGTCCAACATTGTACTAAACTTCGCAATAGGCAGTTCCTCTTTCGCGATGTAGTATGCGATTTGAAATTTCTTCTTCGTTCTTTCTAAGTCTTGTTCATTAAGTGTCGCGAGGGCAGACAAAAAGCTTCCTTGCTTTTGTGAGTCAAGGACACCCTGCCCCTTACGAAAAAAGTCTATAGACCTTCCTATAGGAATCCTATAGGAATTCTATAGGAATCCTACAGGAATTCTATAGGAATCCTGCAGGAAATTGGAACATTTTCTATAGGCGACCTATAGGAATCTTATAGGCATCCTATAGAAATCCTATAGGTGACCTATTGAAATCCTATAGGCAACCTATAGAAATCCTATAGGTTTTCTATAGAATTCCCATAGGTTTTCTATAGAATTCCTATAGGTATTCTTAGAAATCCTATAGGTTTTCTAGAGAATTCCTGTAGATATCCTTAGGAATCCTACAGGTTCATGTCTGTGGACCTATAGAAAATATTAGGCTGTGTTTATACTAGAGCAAATGTAATCAGATTTGTATTTTTTTTACTCCCATGAGGATACAAAACAATGTGAATACGGTTACTTTTGCTCTAGTGTAAAAATTTATTTACTTATATAAATATAATTATATAGTTACAGTAAGTCTCTTTAATTACACAAACAAACACTTGCATGGAACAATATACTTATTTATTAAATGTGACAAAAATGTAATCAACAGTTTTTTATATACATGTATGTTTACAGTCATGGCAATAGAAGGAATTCATTTCTCAAGTTCTAGTAAATTCATTCAATAGGATTAATTTCTAAAATAGTTTTAAAAACTTTAATGGTTAGTTAAACAAATTCAAACTTCTTAACACTTGCTTTTTATGCTATAGGTCACTAATTGCTATACAGAATGCGATTGTTTAAGTTAATACCAAAAACTCAAACATGAGCATATGACAATATGATAAAAAATGGATAAAAAATTTAAGGAATTCTACTTGGGATAAAACTAAACAAATGAATTATTTAATATTTTTGGAATGCTTTTATTGCCATGATGGTAAAGAATGGTTGAATTAAAAATAACATTTAATCAGCATTCTGCTGGTCACCACTGTCTTTCCCCCTTTTGGCCTCAGTGTTGAGCAGCTGCGTAATTGCCGCCTTTACTTTTTTCCCATCATCTGCTGTCCTTGATGAAATGAATGCTTCATAGAGAAAAAGAAATATGTTCAACTTATTAGCCATGCATCATCAGGAGTGTTTATTTTACTGTCTGGTCATCCTGATGGATTATCAGGCCAGGCCAAACAGAATCTTGCATTCTAGCCCTAGAAGCAAATCATAAAACATTGCACAACAGTTGGTGCAGTTTTTGGTTTGCATGTTTGGTTTTCATGTTTGCATGGCTTGCAGCCAAGAGCTAAAAGTTTGAAGGAAATTGTACTTTCGCGCTTGGCTTTGACCTTTTAGCTTTGTCAAGGGCAACGTTAATTGATTTAGCTGTATACAGTTCCAGATAAGTTTGTTGTTCATTCTGTTGAGCAGAAAACATAGTGAAGTTGTAAACACCATAAGTACTTACAAATAACATTGTCCACATCTGGTAGTTTTGATTTGGGAATTTTAGAAGCCTTGAAGGCATTGCTAATTTTTCCTGTCAACGAACTTGAAGCAAGCACATTCGATTTGTAAAGCATTCTTACAAGAGAATTTGTAAACTCCCGAACATTTTCTTTCTTGGAATCCAATAATTTCCATTTTGCTTTGGGTATTTCAACCCCTTCCCATAAGTGTTATCTACAGAGAAGTTAAACTTAGTATTAATTTTGTAAATTTATTCTGTCTATTCCTGACATCTCCTAAGTATTTATTTAATTAAAATCTCTTTTTAAAACATTGTAAATTAATGTAACATAAAGATCTTTTTCATAATGGCAGCCTGTCTAAATATTCTTTTATATGCATGCAAATTAACGTTTCTGGTCAACTCGTTACAAAGCAATGATTCTTTGGAATTACAGACACATGAACATGGTCAGAAAGGATAATTTAAATGAATATAAAAGAATATTTAATTTGGGTTCCATTATGAAAGAAGTTCTATAGTAATAACAAAGTAGAGAATTAAAGTGTAAATGAATCGCAAATTATATCTTATTTGAAAAACTCTTAAAACAATGAGGATTGAGGAATAACAACTTACAGCTCTTCCATACTGTATTTCATTCAGTCCTTGAGATATTTAGACTTATGTGTATTTAAAATTTAAACGAGCTGATCTGATGTAGCAAGTTGTACACAACATTAGAAAATCATGAACAATTATAACTTGCTACGTCATAGATAATTATTCATTTGAATATCACCTAAGTCTAAATATCTCAATAAGTAATTTAAATATGAGAGAGCTGTAAATTTGTATTCCTCATTGTTTTAAGAGTTCTTTCAAATAAGACAAACTTGATTTTCAATTCATTGGCACTTTTGTATGGATTATGGTTAAGGAAAACTAATGCTTTATGATGCCAAGGAACAATGGTAGAGAAGGCTACTGACTATGAACTATCAGGCAGAATATAGCATCTACTGTGGTAAAACATCTGAATGAAAAATAATATACCATTTGCATGATGTTGTATTCTACCAGAATGCTTTGCAGGTATTCACTATTTGCAGGCAACGAGTTAAATACATCATCATGCAAGTCGTCTTTCAAGTCAACTTGTAAGCCACTTCTTTTCAAAGCTGTTTTGACCCTCTTCTTCTCCCTGTTATACTACTTTTACCATTGTTTCATTTTGAATTAGAAATTCTGATAAGTGAACAACAATTGATGTTCAACTTACTTATTTTTCAGTCAGTGTTTTGGAAAATGTCATATATTTACAATCACAATATTTTGCGTAACGGACATTACTCCAGAAAATACATGGCTATTTTAGTACTTTTTCAAATAACATATCTTCTCAATTACAATGATTGTTACAACAAAACACCTAAATTATGAATCCATTGTACATGTTGGATAAAATTTTACCTTTTTTTGAAATAAATAACAAATTTGTGTGTAGCGGACATTACACAGAAGCCGTAACGGACATTACACTTTTGTCTCGTGCTTCTTTATTAATATTTGTGCCCAAAGTTACCCAATTTGATAGGGGATTGGATTTAAAACAAATTTAATCCATTGTAATATTTTCAACAATCAACCAAAATATTGCTTTTTGCTTTTTCAGCATAGTATGCACACATTGTAAATGTTGTGTAAAAACCTTAATTTCATGTAAAATTGTAACTATGTAGAGGTAAATTTGAAGAATTACGACACTGTATTTGGATGTTGGCAATAAAGTTAGACGTTTTTATAGCTAAAACGCATAAAGAGGATAAAATTTCCTTAGCCACTAAGGGCTCTTGCTTAATTTAAGAAATCACAAAAAGTGCATTTAAACATGGAATTGCCCTGTTATTTTTTGCTTGTGCAAATATTTTACTTGTCTTGAAAGTTGTTTTAAAATGCTTTCACTAAATTAGCTCTTCCCATACTTGCAGGTTCACTTCTTCTGCAAAAATTGCAAGGCTTACCTTGGTTCAGAACGTGAAAATGACAACTGTGGAAACTGTGACAGCCCATTTAATGCTGATGCCAATTACAAAAATGGAGACTATTTTGTCAGACTGCCTGTTAAACAGCAGATTGTTAACATGTTGAAGATACCTGGTATTGCTGATGAGTTACTATGTCCTAAGGATTTAGACACTGGTAATGCTGGTCTAATTGAAGATATTGTTCATGGAAAGGTATATCAAAGTTTAATTCGTGATGGCAAAATTGGAGATTACGACTTGTCATTATTGTTTAACACTGATGGGATTGCAATATTTAAGTCTTCCAACTATTCAGCTTGGCCTATTTTGGCAACAATTAATGAACTACCACCACATCTCCGGAAGAAACATATAATAATGGGTGGGTTGTGGTTTGGTGATCAAAAACCACAAATGAACACATTCTTAAAACCATTTGTATCTGAACTTATAGATCTAGGAACAGAGGGGTTATGTGTAGCTAATATTGAACGGAAAGTCTTTGCTCTGTTTCTCTCAACTGATGCAATTGCCCGGGCCATTGTAAGGAATTGCAAACAGTTTAATGGTGTATGTGGGTGTGATTGGTGCTTACAGGAAGGGACAGCACTGCCAAATGGCAATGGTCCCCCTATCCGTGTTTATCCATATGAACACAATGTAGCAGAGAGAACAGACATCTCACAGAAAAAGTTAGCTGTAACCAGTCAAACGACTGGAGTGTGTCAGCAAGGAACAAAAGGTCCTTCTGTTCTCATGCTTCTTCCTAATTTTGACTGTGTTAAAGGTATTTGTGCTGAGGTTCAGCATGCAGGTTTCCTGGGGGTGACCAGGCAGTTTTTAAACACTTGGCTAGATCCCTCAAATAAAGATAAAGATTTTTATCTTGGCAGAAAGGTGTTGAATTTAGATAAGCGATTGCTAGGAATTTCTCCACCAAGTGACATATCCAGGTGTCCAAGGTCTTTGAAAATGAGGAAGTACTGGAAGGCATCTGAGTTTAGGGCATTTGTATTTTATTCACTGGTTATTTTAAAAGGTATATTACCTACAGTTTATCTAAATCACTGGTTTCTTTTTGTTTATGGGATTTACCATCTCATGGGACAATCTCTCTCTCCAGAGATTATTCACAGAGCAAATGCCTGTCTGAATAAGTTTGTTCTTCTTAATGGCCAACTTTATGGTGATAGGCATTGCACATTCAATGTTCACTCGCTCTGTCATTTCGCACAGTCTGTTTTCAATTGTGGGCCACTGTGGGCAACATCTACCTTTATATTTGAAGGGTACAATAGAACAATTGGAAATCTTTTTCAGGGAACTCAGAGCGTTCCCCTCCAAATCAGTGAAATGTTCTTAATGTCTAAGAATATGGCAATGTTGGCAGGCAAATGTGTTGATGCCAACACTCATCCTGGTGTGCATAAGTTATACAAATCTTTGTCAAATGGTTATGTAGACTTGCCACATGACTTGGTGTTAAGTGAGCAGTTAAAGGGGCTTGGGAAAGGATTGTCTGTTACTTTGTTACCTTCTCGGTTGGTTGCTGTGCAGGATCTTGTAAAAGTAAGGGTAAACAGGGCTGCTATTTCTTACAATAGGTTTGTTTATAGCCATCAGTTATTCTCTGGTGCGAGCTATGTTAGAAGTGTGCGTCACTGTAATTCGTACATTAAATTTACACATTGTCTGTATTCATTTGGGAGAATAGACTCACTTCTGATAGTGAAATTACAGTGTTCTTGTCTTGTTGGTGCAGCATGCCATTGTGAAGAGGCAAGTGTCATTCTGGTTGAGCCTTTAGAAATTGTTGGGCAACCTCAATTTGTGGATCGTGTTTTAACACATTCTTCTGAATTTCTGGTAAAAATTAGTGGTACTAATCAATTAATAGGTTTATATCCAAAAGATGTGCAACAAAAGTGTATCTTCATCAGTTGTGACAATAATTCATACTTATGCCCTATGCCATGTAGGTTTTATTGGGATTAGGTAATACTTATTTCTCACTTTATTTTTCTGTGTAAATTAAAAAATTATAGCCAGAATTTATCTTCCAATAACAAAGTATAATTATGTAATACAGTAATGTAAATATTTTTATTAACTTGTACAGTATTTATACCTGTTAGCAAATATTTGTATATGTAGTGAAAAAATATTTAAATGTACAATAAAATATTTTTATGTTTCACATTTAAGTCTTTTTGAATCATTGAGTTCTGCATTTATGATGTACCCGTAAAACTATTGTTTGTCAACATAGTAAAATATATAATGTAATTAAGATTTATGGGGTACTATCGTCCATTCTGATAATATCAAACCTATAGACTAAAGGTTGCCTCACTGGTCATCAATGTTGAGTTTTTATTGGTTGCATTTTAAAGGAATTTTAAATTAACTGTATTATAGGTGAAGTATACCTGTAAATTTAAAGTCGATTAAAACTGACTATTTTGGGACCTACTTCATGTAAGTGTATTATTTGTCACAACAAGTCTATGGTTGATGTATTATGTTGGGGTCAGGCTTACATGAAGTACATGTGTATAAACCCTATTTATTTTGTTTAATCTTGTCTTACTCTGATGAAGGGCTCTGCTCGAAATGTCAGTATTTCGATCGTTACTAGAAATCTCAGCAGTTCACCACTTTTTCACTCTGCAAACTATCCAAAACTCTGCGCATTAATTTATTTACACAAAGTACTCAGCTTTAGGTATCCATGAAGTTACCAAGCAATTTTTATTATAAATCTCAAACCAACCACAAAGCAGGTGTATTATAAATACAAAATATGGGAACTACAATGGTAGTAATATTACTTCAATGGTAGTAATATTTAACATGGTAGTAATATTTAATTACTACAATGGTAGTAATATTTTAAACACAGAAAATATCTGTCAATGAGTCATTGGAGGTGTTTTAATTTCTCACAAAGCCAGAATATATTTATATATCTATTATTTTTGTCTTATAGACATACAACCTATAGGCATATATAGTTCTTAGTATAGGTGATGTGCCTATAGGTCTCTATAGGCAACCTATAGGCATACAGTTCTATAGGCGATGTGCCTATAGGTTTCTATAGGCAACCTATAGGCATACAGTTCTATAGGCGATGTGCCTATAGGTCTCTATAGGCGCCTATAGACTTTTTTCGTAAGGGTGCATGGCTTGAGAACGCTCTAATACATTCATACCTTTTTGTTTCATAACCAGAATCATTGCCTGTTTATGGGGCTCACTGGAGGCATGATCTATTGCGCTTGACAACATAAGTCGCGTGCATCCATCATCCGATGACCACTGTGGAGAAAAACCCTTGACACCTGAAATTTGTGTATAGTATCTTGTACATGCACTGCATTTCAATGCCTTTATTTGGTTTGCATCAGTGTCTTTTAAGAAAAGCAGCCAGTCATCTGCATTATATACTGCTAGTTGCGTGATTTTCCATTTTTCTGCGGTTGATACGTGCAAAACTCTCTTGCTAACCTGAGCAGCGGTCGCAGATTTTTCAGTTGTGGAGACGTCCTTTGACCTTATGGCTGCCCCACCAAAGTAGGAGGAAATATCAATTTGTTTCCTTTTGCTCATGTCTCATTAAGACATTATGGCATAATTTTTGCTGTCTTTTTTCATTCAGAATTAGAAACTAATTTATTATCACATTTGATTGGCTTAAAGTGCCTGAAAAAAACAACAAAAACTCATATATAATAAGCATTATAATATTACACAAGTGCATAACTTAGTATAGATCCTAACGTCTACGATTTCTAAAACGGGCAAAATAACCATTAACCAATCATTTAGTCACAAACTGAAACAATTTCTACAACGTATTAGTGACCAAGCATAATCAGTGAATGAGAAACCCAATCTTGATACAGATACTAATAGATAACATTGTAAGTCAGTAATGACTGCCATCTTGAAAGCGTACATATATACAATACTAATAGTGTGACTGCATTTAACATGTGATGTATTAACTTTAGTTTATTATAATGCACCTATCAGCAGCCATCCCCTGGGTGGGGACCCCGGGCTAGGGAGGGGCTTTTGTCAGGAAGGCCATGCAATGTTAGTAAAAGTCCCCTCAAAGTAGGGGATTAGGTGCAATAAAAGTTATGATATCCCCCTCGCCCTCCCGGGAGGAAAAATTGAAATCCAAGGCAAGTTTGAGAACCTAGTTCACTTATGCCAGACATGTATTATTTATTACACAGCTATAAAAAAGTCATGTTTTGACAAGAACAGGAAGACTTTAAATTAAATATTATAATATTATATTTAAACGAATATCAACAGATATAAAAGAATATTAACAAAACACTATTATCTTTTAGTTTACGATGAGCAAAATTCGCAGTAATATTCTTCCATTAATTCTGCATCCTCTTCCGTGACACCCACACAAGAACCATGATACCAAGTGTCGCAACTATCACATTGTATCATAAAACTGATATAAAAGAAAAAAACATTCAAAATTTAAATAACATTAAAACACAATGTTATTGAATGCATGTGACAACATTCTTACCCAAATATACATAACACAAGCAATCTAGTATTCTCACACATTATAGCTAATTAAAAAGTGACCTAGCTTACGTGCAGTACAAAACATTAAGGTATAGAATTTATATATAAACAAGCTAATTACTGACAACCAAAAGATGTTTACCTGTCCAGCGAAGGTTGTGGAAGCATAAGCAATGTATCTCCTCGGCGTTTGAAACACTGGCATCTGTATTTCTTGTAGCTGGGGTAAATGAAAAAAATATGTTAATAAAAATATGTTAAAGGTGGGTTACAGTCCCTTCTGCGCATGTGCGGGGTTTGTTTATGTAGGAGACTCCTCACCGGAAATGGCTACTATATTATTTTAAGCTCGTTGTTTTTATCGCAAGCTGGCGATTCAAGTCCTTTGATATCGAATCCTAATTTACTTTACTATTGGATCCAGCTAAGTTAAGATTCAATACTAGACTGGTAGAGATGCCTCTAAAGACTAAACTGTATTTATTTCACACGCACGAGACATGGCGAATATCCTGGTCAATTTCTACGGCTACTATGCTTCGAAAACCTCTGGGGAATCGCCGCCGAATCGAAGAATCAGTTCATTTTGATAAGCATTTCATAAAATACAACAAACCTTTGACCATTTAAAGGCGTTCCATGTTCTTTAAGATACAGTAAACTCGCACGGCTTTCGAGTTTTTTTATTGACATGACAATGCATATAATCCGATGACCGACTTCGATTATAACTTTAAACATACTATAAATACACCACACTATAATAAGGTACATATATAAAGTAATATATATATATATAGTTATTTTTTCTTGCTTGAGACTTTTACTAATGAAAGAGAGCGTTTGTTTACATTGTATAAAAATATGCTTGACATTGACTCGATTGTCTCCGGTGTTGTTAGAGTTTACCGTTTTAATACACACGGCTAAAAAATCGACATCAGAGCATGTATTAAAGAACATGGAAGGCCTTTAAAGGTCAAAGATTTGTTGTATTTTATAAAATGCTTACCAGAATAAATTGATTCTTTGGTAGACAAGCAAATTTGATGTTGTCATTGAAGCTCCCCCGAGAATTTCACTCGTTTTTCACGGCATCGTAGTCTTGTGACATTGTTCATATTTAATCAATTATTTTCTTATTTGAATTTCTTCCATGTCGTGCGTGTGAAATAAATACAGTTTAGAGACATCTCTACCAGCGTAGAAAAATAGATTGTAATTCGAAATCATATCCTATTGTTCTCACGCTTGCGATAAAAACAACGCACTTATATAGCAGCCATTTCCGGTGAGGAGTCTCCCAACATAAACAAAACAAGCAAAACGTAAACAAACCCTGCACATGCGCAGAAGGGACTGTAACCCACCTTTAAAGCAGTGGTTTATTTAGCTTCTTAAATAGAACATATATATCAACATACTTTTTTCAATTTCTTTCTTATCCTTCCTCCTTTCCTTCTTTTTTGACTTTGCCTTTGTTTTAATCTTTTGTACGTTGTTCTGCCACATCTCTACATCGTCTTCACCTAAGAGGCATTTCTTGGCAAAGGAGGATACATTATCTTTTGAGAACCCAGTGTTCTTTTTGGCAAATTCATTTAGAATTTTTCTTGGTGGTTGAACTGTTTTTCCAGGGCCATCAGCCTTGACCAATTCCCAGTTCTTTTCGGGAGAAAGATAATGACCCACACAAGGTCCAGGACAAGTTGTACACAGTTTTCCCCATGGTCGTTGTGGGTCTGGTATTGGCAAAGGTAGGTAAGTCAAGGGAGGGCCATTTTCAAACCAGAGCGGCTCCTCAACCGGACGACCAGCAGCACACACAGGATGGACACAATCTTTCTGGTAACACGGAAGCAACATAAATATATAGTTTTGTGGAAGATTTGGAACCATATGGCGGTTTTGTACATCCAGAACCTTTGAAAAGTACTGGTAATCGCCAGGATGTTCAACTTTCAGCTTTTCTTTTTGCTTGTTGGTTCCATGCAAAAACGTGCGCAATCTTTCTCTTCTTTCCTGGTATTTCTTACAAATTTCATCTTGTGCTCCTTTAACCAGATGTATTGGCTTACCACCACATGGTGATCCATTTACAGTGTTGATGTAGACATCAATCGCAGCTTCCAAGTTTTGCCTCAGTTTTGTTTTGTCCAGTTTTCGGTTGCTGTCAAAGTTTGAGCCAAGAATGGTAGATGGAATGAATAAATTGGAGTGTCCTAGTGCCAAACAACCATTTTGTAATTCCACTTTATTGAGGTAACTTCCTCCAGCAAAGCGTGTGGTAACCAAAGTACATTGTTTTCTGTGATTGATGTGTCTCTCTGTCCACATAAATTGTACTTCTACATGACTGGGCCCTTCGTCTGTAGCTCCGTCAACACGCACACACTCAATCGGTTTTGCTAACGAAAAAGATGTTTCTTCGAAATTGTGTAGCATCTCTAAGTCAGCTGCATGTTGTGCTGGAGTCTTGTCGTGCACAATAGAAGCTTTAACCACACCAGCAGATATTTCAGGTGTTGTATTTGTTTCAAGGAACATATATGAAGTTGTCTGCAGCTTGGATGAGTATTTGTTTAAGAAGTCTGTGTAGGTGGTAAGTTCTGGGTTTCCTACTGAAGAAAGTACTTTATGCTGCTTGTGCGTGAAGGTACTATCTAAGCGAAATCCAGCAGCATCATCTCTGTTGAGGATTGTTTTATCCAAACCATCTTTAAACTGAAGATAGTCAAGTCCCTTGTAAAAGGCGCAGCTCCAATGGGCGTCAATGTTTAGCTTAATGGAAAAACCTTTACGTGCTCGTTTTGAGACAATCTTTGCTGCACAAAAATATCTCTTCGCAGACAGTCTCCTTTTATTTCTGGCACAGCATAACTGCACGATTGTCCCATAGCCAAACTTTGTTCCGTATTTCTTCTCAAGGTGGCTTTTGATGCTGTTGTATGTTATTTTTGGACCTCTTTGAACGTTACCAGTGAAACTCAATACCCCCGTTCGTCGCCACGAATCTGCGCCAATACGATTTTCACGGGTGTATGCTTCAATATCTGCACCAATTTGCGGATATTTCAACAAAGTTCTACTGACACGTTTTGGCAATCTTCTTTTGAGTAGGCAGCGCCGAGTTACTTCTTTGGCAATGAGACGCTTTCGACGCTTTTTAAAAATCTGACGTTGTTTCGTTACCTTTGCCTGCATCTCTTTGGTTTCAATTGTCGATTGCTGGAGACGGACCGGATCATCACTTTCAGAGTCAGTAATAACATCTTTATCTCTTGTTCTCACAAGTTGTCGTGCTAAAAGAAATACATCATTGGACTGCTTGATATAAGCACGCTCTTCTTTTGAAAGGACATCGGCAGTATCAAGAAAAATGTCAAATCTTGACAGTAAGTTGTCTAAATTCTGTTCAGTAAGGGTTTTGTAAGTCAGTTTTATTTCATCCACAAAAGAAAACCAGTTTAGCTTATTTTCACGTAGAACTAGTAAGAGATGTTCACTATCTAGGATAACTTCAACATTTGAATCAGAATCAGCTATGTCCTGCATATGAGAAGGTAGTGGTGGACTTGAAATTTCAATTGTCGCTGACGGATCTTGCTGATGAGAGCTGTTAACACAAGTATTAATTTCTTCCACTTCACTACTCCAATCGCATGACTCTCCATCACTGTCCAAGGACAACTCTGAGCAACTACTATCTGCATAATCTGAAGAAACTAGACCAAATGAACTTATTACATGTTCTTTTGCTTGGGCAATTTCGTTCACAGCATCTCTAATTTCCACATACTCTTGAATAGCTTCTTGCACTCTTTCTCTTTCAATGCCCACATTTGAAATCCCCATGGAATTTCTTGCTTCGTTTGCTGATTTTCCCTGACAGTCTTGCTGCCACACGGATAAGTCTACGATCTTTCTCGCTACTTGCCAATTCACATAGTAGTTTTAAACTTTCTTTGTTGAGGCCACCTGTCATACGCTTTTCAGGTACAAACTTCGAAACAAAACTAACTAATCTAGAGAAATCTACACCTTTTACATATTCCGTGACAAAAAGCTGTCCGAATGCTCTAAATATCACAACAGGAAGTTGTATTAAGCGCCGAATGGCCTTATCAGACTTATATGTACATGTAGATCCAAAATGCTCTCTAAATAACACACTTAAGGGGACTATTCCTTGTTTCATCACATGCAAACAGACATTTAAAACAGAGCGACATTTGGTGCACTCTGCATTATGATAAACTGAACAATAATGTTTCATTGAAAAAACAAACTCCTCTAAAGTGAGGTCTTTAACATGAGTGACATACATATCATTGTTCACCTTGCATCCCGAAGTAAGATCTCCTTTAAGATACTTTTTATACTTCATCATCAGTTCGTCCTTCATTATTGGGCTCTGATCATTTCCCACAGCAACTCTTTCACCGTGAGTTACTGCGGACCTCTGACAAAATCCTGAACTACAGGTGTTGATTCTGTCTCTGGCGATGTAGGCAGAAATCGTTTAGTTGGCATTGCATTCTGTCGTTTTAGGGGAGGAAATCCAGATTCTGTAAATACCTCTGAATTGTCGTCTGAGCCACTGGAGAGTATGTCTGTGTCTGCACTTCCAGGCTCTTCACTCAGCTCACTGGTAACTTTCGTAGAGGCCTTGCATTTCTTATTCTTAGCCTGATATTCTTTTGACCTTTTCTCTGCTCTGGATAGTTTGGCAAGCTCTCTTTCCAATTCACGTTTTGACTTGTTCTTTTCCAGTATAGTTGAATTAATTTCAGCTGGTTGCAAAAATCTTTCGCTGTTGACATACTGCTGTTTTTGTTGAATGAGAAGCTTGATTGTTTCATTGACTGACGTGATTGACTCATTGATATCTTGGATACGAGAAGTTCTAATATTTTCAGCAAGATACTTCCGCTTTGCTTTTGGAGTTTCAGAAGTAGTGCCAAAGTACTTTGATCTGGATTCTTTTTTTGCGTAAGTATAACCATCATCATTAACTTTCTTTTTAGCTAGTTCGAATAACTTGCCTTTATTCAGTAGAAGTGTGTCATCTGTTTTGCATAACTCTAAGCATGAAGCATTAACTGCTTTTTGATATGGAGTTGGATTTTCACACTTATAAATTTTACATTTATTCTCCATGTCATCCACATCCATGGAAATTGAGACTGTGGAAAATGTGTAAATTCAGTATCCTTAAAAATCAAAAAGTTGGGGTTGTAGAAGGGTATCTTGCTGGCGAGATCACTAATTAACAATTAGACAACAAGCCCGAGTTTTGTATGAGCAGATAGTCAATGAAGCGAAGCCGAGTTGACTATTGCTTATAGAAAAATAAAAAAGGTCAAAATAATTATCAGGCTAAGATAAAATTGTTGCGCATTTAAATTAAACGAGAACTGGTGAAATTCTTTTAAGAGTCACCACATGTAAATCCAAAGGAAAATAACTGAAGCACTATCACAAAATCTGAATAAACCTTAATCATCCACAAGTAGTAAGTAGAATATGCACATTGACTCAACACATTTATAATGTTAATACCTCCTGTGCAGGACCCAATTGCAATTTTTTGTTTGGGCCAACTGCCAAAGTTTGCTGAACTTTTCTACCTACATGAAAAACAACCAGGAGGCATTTAGTGTAATAATCTGAAAAAAGACTAAATTAAATACTAATGGTACATTCTTTACAGAGAACAGAAAACATTGTTCATGGTTTATCTGTCTTTAAAGGACATTGGCAACAAAATAGTATTGCTGCCTTTCCTGTCGTATCAACTAAACAAGAGCTTTTCGCGTGTTTTTGAATGTGTTTTATATTACTTTTATTTGTCTTTTAACCGCGTGCAGGTAAGCGTGTCTTTCAGACAATGGTCAAATATATTTCTTGCTGATCAACATGAACGGCAACCTTGCTTCTTCGACGATCAAAAACAATTTCCTGCCGATCATTGATCGGTGATCGGCCGTTATTTCGAGCCCTGATTGGTTACTGAAGATAACTCCAGGAATATTTGTCCTTCTACAGCAATGAACAGGGGATCCACGTGGGGAAGATCTCCAGATCCAACAAGCCTTGGGTAGGTTGTCTTGGAAACCTCTTCATCAATCGATTCATCGTCCTAAATATAAAAATCAAAACATTATTTTTATGGCACAGTACGTGGTTTACAAACATGATATTACCCTTTTGTTCCAGGCCTAGAACACAAAAGGGGTAGTTAAATACACTTTTAAAATGGAGACCAAAGTCAAGGCTCAGACAAGGGCTCACAGACAGTTTATAAATAGCTTAACCCATTAATTGGCAGTACCCTACCACTAACAAGAAAAACACCCTGGTGTTTGACACAGTAAAACACTAAAGTAGGGCATGTCCGGGCACCTTGCCAGCTAATGGGCTAAAAGCAATACGTTTTAACATTATATTTATTGTTAATTGCAAACACTTACATAACAAATTTTTAGAAACAATAGTTCTGCTGCCTTCTCCTTTAATACATCTTGTAAGATCAAAGCAGCCAAGGCGTGGATTTAGAAGTTAGTCGCATAAATTAGATTTAGAATTTGCAATTCAAAATACCTGTGAATAACAATCCTATTGGATAGGTTTTTGTTCAGAATTATTCTTAAGAAAAGCATAACCAATAGGCTTGTTCATGAAGTGTCTAATTTATGTGACTAACTTCTAAATCCACGCCTGCAGCCACTGTACTCTTTATCTCTGTTAAGAGAAAAAGAATATGAATTAAAAATGTGTTAATTCACAAGCAATATGCTAGTGCATGGGGGCTCTAATGAATGGTGGACCTAGGAGGATAAGGCACCAAAGGTAAATTTTGGGAACAGGATACTTTGGGTTTTATATGCTCATGAAAAAGTAGGAATTATTTAAATTATGTACCTGGTTCTCTATCTGGCTCCTTCCAACAACCTCTCCATCATGCTTACCAGGGATTTTATGCTTCTTTTGGTGCACCCGGAAGCATACTTGATCATTTTATTCTCCAGCAATTGAAAGGTACTTGCCATATCACGAATCAACTTGTTATTATTTAAAATCCTTCCAAATTCTGCCTTCACCTATAACAGAATACAGTCACGTGTTTACTAAACCATGTACTGTAGGGAATTAAAAAATGATTGCAACCTCACCCGCATACCTCTGAAATCAACTGAAGGCAGGGTACTCTTCCAGAATTGCCTTGACTCTCTTTGGCTCCTCCAACAATTGCTGACGTCTATGTGAGTATGTGAGATCCATTAACTCCTTAATCAGTGGAAGGTTTTTCTTTGATTTTGCCATTTCCTTGACCAATACCTTCTTATGCTCTTCGCAAGTCTCTGGTGTTTCCCCCTCGGGTAGTTGAGGACAATCATTTATCTTTCTCTTCTTGGTAGGTTATGATGTAGGTGTCACCGAGTTTGATCTTTTAGGTTTGATAACCGGTGTATTTCCATATGGATTTTTTCTTCTCAGGTTTTTGAAGCGATTCGTTATTGCTTTACACCATGACCCCTATGCATCAAAATACAACACATTAGACCCTATGGATTATCGATTTTTACAACCAAAAACCTTCAAGCAACACAGTATGCAGATACAATTGACCTTTTATGGGCATTTGAAAGGTCACAAAGCTTTTTATCTCAAATTGTTAACCCATTCACTGGCAGTACTCTACCACTGACTTGAAAGTAAAATTGTCTGGCAAATAATGAGTCGAATACTAAAATAGGGCCCATTTCCAGCTACTGTGATGGGGGGTTTACTCATTTCTAACCATTTCTAACTCATTTCTAGTACATATAGAGATTATTGTATAGGTATTTTTACAGTAAAAGGTCAGGATTCCCTCAGCAGTGTGTGAGAAGTACTTATATATCTTAAGGCAACACAAAAGTAACTTACTGTGCCAGCTCCAATAGAGTCTGCAAGAAAAGGGTATGTTTGGATGATCATTGATGCAATCTTTTGCTTTTCCTCTGTAATAGGATACATCGTATGCACTTTAATAGATGAAACAATATCTCTTGTAAACTCATCACGTCGGTTTCCACTCAATTTTCCATCTTTAAGTTCTTCATGAACTTTTGGAGAAAACTATACACGTAAAAGGCAAAAACAAAAGTTGTATATCTGGCATTGTAAGCCCTTCCTATAAAGTGAAACATTCATATTAACCTCATAATATAGATACATTGCATAAAAATGTTAATTGCAAATATATACTAAATATTCTTCCTGCTAATGAGACACACTAACACTTTTCCCTTAATTATCACCCATCACTCGACTGTCAAATGGGGTTTGATTTTCACACAATACACATACCGATTGCGGAAGCTTGTAGTATTTTACCCAGTTAATATTTGCAGCCCTTTTTTCTTTGATAGCAAAACCAGGTGAAGGCTTGGGTGTTTGTCCCGGCGATTCAACTTCCGGTGGTATTCTTTCCAGGGAGTCAGTGTAAAAACTACTGGATGATGTGCTCGGTCTGTGGGGAGTGCAGGGGGGTGTTTGGGCAGGTGTCGATGATCGTGATGAAGAAGGTGTGCTTGGTGGAATGGTGAGAGGAAGAAAGTTATCTTCTGTTTGATGCCCTAGGCTTTGATTTCCATACACAATCTACCAGACAAATACAATAAATCATTCACTTGTCGAATTGTAGAATTCACAAATGAAACAGCAAATTGAGACAATTAATTAAATTCTAATCCATTAATTGGCAGTACTCTTCCACCAAAGAGTAGAATCATTAAGTGTTAAACAGAGCAAGATACTAAAGTGGTCGCATTGCCAACTAATTTTGCCAACAATTTTGATAATGACATAAATGTTTATGATTTAGTATACAGGTAACCCAGTCTGGTTGTTCAAAGTTCAATTGTGCTAACCCTGGGATAAACGTCAACCCACTGTTTTGGGTTACGATTAGATCATTGCGTTAAGATTTGATCATTCAGGGTTAGGCTAACCAGCCTTTCAGCAACTGCCCCCTCCCGCAGATGTTAGTGGAATAATATAAATTCAAAGCCTTACTTTGCTGCAGTTCAGTTGCACTGTTGCTATAAAGGTTTGGCAATGGGGTATTCTGACAACACATGGATCCACTTATCAGTAGAGACAGGGTCTCCTGAATTACAAGATGGTCAGGAGAGACAAAAGTATAGGAATGGTCGGAGGAGGATGTCTGGTGTATATTGCGAACCATCTCTGTTTCACGCGGCTTAAATCATTTGAATCGACGGATATTGAAGGCATATGGCTTAAGATCATGTTTGAATCAACTGCATTCATTGTAGGTACTATTTATAGACCACCCTCTGACTTTGAATTCTTTCAAAGATTTTACATCACGTTGGAGAAAGTCTGGCTGAAGTATAGAAATGTCATAGTGATCGAAGACTTGAATGCAGATTTTACAAAGAATGGAGGAGAAATTACATCAGCAATGGGCAAACGTCTTCATAATATACTTCAGCATTTTGACTACTCAGTAGTCAATGATCAACCAACAAGGATCACTAGCGAGACATCCACTTTAATCGACTTGGTCATCGCCAGTAATCCAAATACCATCAAATGCACGAAAACGCTTGAGCTGGGGATTTCAGACCATTTGTTGGTGTATGCATCGGTAAAGAACAAGATTAAACGACCTCCACCGAAAGTGGTTACAGCTAGATCTTATAAACGATTTGACAAAGAAGCGTTTAGAAAGGATGTTGAGGAAGCACCGTGGTCTGTCATCTCTGTCTTTGACGATCCTGATGACAGCTACTGGGCCTGGTCATACCTGTTTAATGAAATATGTGATAGACACGCTCCCTATAGGCAAGTTAAAATTAGGCAACAGTCATTACTTTGGATTACTCCCCAGATTCGACATCTGATGAACTTACGTCTGAAAACGTTTTTGAAGGCTAAGAAATCAAATAGCCAGGAACAGTGGTCTGAGTATCGTAGCCTTAGGAACAGAGTAACTCAGGAGGTCAGGCTGTCGAAAAGTGAATATTATACTAACTTGTTTGATGAAGTTAAAGATTGCAGATCCTATTGGAGACTTGTGAAAAATGCTTCAGGTAGTCGAACTGTCCAGCCAATTTTAGGTATAAGGGGAAACGACCAAATCATCGAAACATCTGACTCGCGGAAAGCAGAAATCCTTAATGAACATTTCTCTACTATTGGAGAGAAATTAGCTGGTGAATTAAATTCGGGTCAAAGTCTGGAAAATCCTTTTTTCCACATTACTCGTGTTACACCAACAGTAATGAACATTGACCTTACTTATGATTCGATTATGCAAGGTTTAATGAAACTAAAGAACAACAAAACTTGTGGACCGGATAACGTCGCACCAAGATTACTTAAAAGTGCTGGTCATGCTTTAATTCCATCGTTGTTTTCTCTATATTGAATGAGTGCGTCGTGCAATACTGTCCCAAGCACATGGAAGTTTGCAAGAGTTTCTGCCTTGTTCAAGAAGGATGATGAAACCGATAAGCAAAATTATCGCCCAATTTCTTTATTATGTGTCCCTGGTAAACTCATGGAAGCTCAGGCTGTTTCTACCATCACAAACCATGTTGAGCACCATAATTTAATAAATAACCACCAGTGGGCCTATAAGAAGGGACATTCTACGCAGCTACTCTTAGCTAAGATGACCGAAGATTGGAGGAGTGCACTGCATCGAAAGTTAGTCGTCGGTGTTGTCTTTATTGATTTCCGTAAAGCTTTCGACTCTCTACCTCACGATATTTTGCTCTACAAACTTCAAGGTTTGGGAATTGGAGGTGACCTATGGTGCTGGATAAGAGATTACCTCACTGACCCGTTGTAAACGGTTGCAAATCAGAATCTATGCCGGTTAGGTTTGGAGTACCTCAAGGATCAGTTCTTGGTCCCATACTTTTTTCAATATTCTGTAACGACTTACCGGACGTTGTAGATGAGGAAGATGAGGATATTGAGATGTATGCGGATGACACAACATTGTACGTAGTAGCTAAGACTTACGATGAAGTTGCCAATATGCTGAACAAAACTCTAAAGAGGTTATATGAATGGTGCTGTCTAAATGGACTGTCTCCTCACCCGGGTAAGACTGAGTACATGCTTTTAGGTCGAGGGAAATTTATTGGTCCACTCCATACATTAGTATTAAACATGTGCTGGTTTCTAGATGTTTGGGATTGGAGATTGATTATCAATTAAATTGGAAGTATCATGTTTCTGAAGTCATTAAAGCATTTACTCAGAAGTTGAATTTGTTAAAATCATTATACTTCTTACCGAAAAAAGGCAGAGAGGATTTTTACTTCAAGGTTATACTTCCATCCGTAACCTACGGACTAGTGATTTGGAGCTCGTGTGGCAAGACCCTCATGGATGAAATAGAAATAATTCATGTTCGAGCTGCAAAGATCATCTACAAACTGGACTGGAGTACTCCCAGCGACCAAGTGCTGGTGAAGGCTAATTGGAACACTATCAGAGAAATGAACTCAAAACGTTTGCTATGCTTTGCATATAAGTGTTACTATGGTCGTGTTCCAGAACAATTACAATCTATTGTTCGAAAAAGTAATCACACATATGATTTTAGAAGGAAGTTAAGTTTAGCCTTACCTGTGCCTAAATCTAATTATGTTAGGAATTCAATATCTTATAAAGCAGCTAGTCTGTGGAACTCTTTAACGAATGAGCAAAGGGCTTCAAATAATATGGCTAGTTTTAAAAAGATTTTAAAGACAGATAAATTTAAATTTAGGTAATTATTGACTGGGACTGGGTAATAAGTTTTTATTATAATATAGCTTAAATTATTCTTGTAAATACACGACCACATCAGTTCAGCTGTAATCTTATTGTGTTAAAATAAATGTTTTAGTAGTAGTAGTAGTAAAACACTTGGCATAAAGTGATAAATAGCATCAACTATTGATTCTAACCTGAAAAACTTCCAAGTCTTCATTAGGTTCTGCTGACAGAGCGTTGTGGATGCTAACAATTTGTCCGCCTTTGATATTGCAAGATTTGAGAAGGTCATGAGGTATTGTTGAGAATTTCAACAGTGTCAAACTAAAATACAAAATAGGAAATGGTTATTCGTCCAACACCAGATCAGTGGTTTTGTACTTTAAACTATAAAATGATTCATTTGCGAATGTTTCCAGCGATGCAGTGGTGATGCAGTGGTGGTGTAGTGGTCAAGACGTTTTTTCATAAAAAAATCAAAGTTTTTTATCTCACTGGTTTTCACGCCCTAGGGTTACGGTTAGGATGGGGGTTAGGTTTGGGGTAAATTTTAGGGGTGGGTGGTTTAATCTATACAAACTTGAGAACAAGCAAGTTGGTGAAATGTTGGATCAATAGCCGTAGAACTTAAAGATCCAGTGTCGGACGAATAACCACAGCTTACAAAATATGCTATATATCAGGTCACTACAAAACATAAACAGCAGCAAGCAAAAACATGTTTGCTTTGGCTGATACAGGTTTTATATAATATCAAATTGTTTATAAAACACATTCTATGACAAAGTACTGTAGGGGTGCTTTTATTTATAAAATGAAGTGCAGTTTATCAATTAGGGGTAAATGTTCAGTTAATACAACTGTTATGCGTCAAAAGATAAAGTTTCATCAAGCAGTGTTGTATTTATAAAAGCTCGAACCTGGCCTCAGTCGTTTTAATAATTCAAAATGGCCACAATCTGTGATTATATAAATTATTGCTATGATATAACCACTATAACGATTTTAATAGCGTTTATACATACCTCTTCATCCTCAAGAATTGAAATTACACTTTCTTTCACCCCCGCTTGCTGAAGCGATGTCAATAAAGCACAATCCATTTTCTAGAACAAAGAGAAATCACAATCCATGTTGTGGCTAGTCTAGCTGCGATATATTTTATAGCATGTGTGAACATATATTTTCAAAGTCAAACAACACTTACATAGATATTTAAGCACAATAACGATAACTTCAAACAATAGATGGTTATTTTCTAGTCCTGGGAATACTCCGCTGATGTTTATGAATTAAATCTGTATCTAAAAATTTTAAATACCTTCGGAATAAAATTACAACCAAGCAGTTCGAAGCACGCAAAGCAAGAGGGCTTTCAAACGACGCGGTCAGGATGCTCACATGCTATATCTTTGCCATATATGGAGCACCGAGCTATATATGGAAATTCCCGGAGCGCCGAGGCCTGATCTGCTGCATGGGTATCAGCCTGCAATTGCCTGCGATCAGGAAAGCTCTGGTGGAACATGGTGGACAAATAGTATGGAATGTTATCGCTGTAGTATTTGTCTATAATTTGTTGCAGATTCTATCCAATTACTCATAAGACATATGAGCCAAACCTCCATGTCGTTTGTGGAATTGATAGCTGTGCTAAAACGTACAAGAATTTCTTCTCATTCCGAAATCATTTGATTCGAAAGCACAACATTGTCACAATCGACAATGAAAGAGTCAACCCTCCAAACCACAATCAAGACGATAATATTGACGAGCTTAACGGTGGAAATAATGAACAAGGTCGCGTGGAAAACGAATTTAACCTTGAAAGAGAGGAAATGAACTTATCAAGAACCAATGCTTTGTGCCTCTTGAAATTTAAAGAGAAAGCGTGTGTCCCGCAAACTGTTGTTAATTCCTTTGTCGATAATGCTACCCAAATAGCTCAAACCAGTGTAGATCTTTTAAGATCGGGAGTTACCAACTGCCTGCAGAAAGCAGGAATTAATATCGATACTATTCCTGGATTAAATGATCTGTTTGGCAAGACAACCCAATTGCAAATCCATTCAGAGGTATTGACAAGGAGCCCTTCCAGTACAAGTACTACAAGGATGAATTCAATCTTGTTGTAAATGTGTCGATGACAGACACCAGGGAGGCAGGGGGGGAGTGTCCAGTCGTTTTGCTCCTTAGTTGTTTCGCCCACAGTCATTTCACTCCTAGCTCAAAGAATTCAAAGTCAATGTTACCTAAAAAGTAACCACAGAAAAATGTTATGTATGGCTCACTGTCTATTCTGGCAGTACCATTCCAAAAATAGAAAATTATAGTTTATAGTACTATATGTACTATTTTCTTATTGACAGTTACTGTATTGTGAAATGCTTATGATCATAAAAACTATTTTAAAATTTTATATGCAGTTACATGTACCACTACTTGCTTGTTCTACATTCAATGCTAGTTTATATTGTCTTTGGGGCGAAACATCTCCGGGAGGAAACGACTTGTATAAGCCAGTTTGGAGTTCGGGATAAAATTGCAGGTGAATCATAACATCCAGCAGAGACTGGAAGAATTGAAATATACATAATGAAGGTTGTTTGAGGATCAATTACTTTGCACACGGTTGACTCGCTTTAAGTTAGAAAATGTATTCCCTTAAGTACACCGTTCTTTCTTTTTCTTACAAGACAGTTTTATTGTGGCTATATGTGAAACACAAATGAATGATTGAACAGCTACATGTTATGGTTCAACTGCAATTTTATCCTGATGCAGAATGTGCAGTCAATACTCCGAACTGGCTTAATCAGGCTGCCCACCCAAGAATTTCTCTGATTAACTGTATAACAATGTTGTTTCGATGATAACAACCACAGAAACCTTAATTATTGATCGCATGAAACCTAATGTTTTAGGACTCAGATTTAACTATCTTCCACCTTATTAGGAAATATCTAAACACTTGAGAACTTGTCTGCAACCAACCCCACCCATAATGGGCCCTTGTCCTACAGTTCAATCAATTTTACTATCACTGTAATATAGAAATAACAGGTTATTCTTGGTCTACTGTCTTAACGTCAATTCATAAGCATACAAAACAGAGTAAGAAAAACTTGAGTAAGATTGCCGTACTCAACAGATCTCAGTAAATGGTGTCCTATCCGATCCTGGTGAAATAATAGCCGGTGTCCCACAGGGATCAATACTGGGCCCACTACTGTTTATCATCTATATTAATGATCTACCCGATGTTCTTATGTCTTGTGACATTTTAATGTGTGCGGATGACACAGTTATATTTTCGAAAGCCACCGAAGTTTGTTCCATTGAACGCGACCTAAATAGAGATCTAAATAAGATAAATGAATGGATGAATGATAATATGCTTTACATACATACGGGTAAAACTAAATCAGTGATTTTTGGTACCCATAAACGTCTTTCCCTAAACGATGATCTGAATGTGAAACTTGAAAGAAAACCTATTGGGTACTACAAATATCTAGGAATTTACTTGGACAAAAGCCTAACTTTTATTGAACATGTGAACTGTTTGAAAAAGAAGGTATAGCGAAACGTCTTGGCGCATGTCATGCTGTGGCTCAGATTTACACTACTATGGTCCTACCTGTCCTTGATTATTGTGACACTGTATGGGATGTGCTCAGCAACACACAACAAGAGAAGTTAGAAAAACTGCAAGACAGAGCCATCCGAACAATTACTATGAATAAACCTTGCCTATTGAACATGAATTGGCCTTCTCTAAATTTTCGTCGTAAAATGCATACTGCAATTATGACTTTTAAATGTTTATTTATTTTAAATGTTTTTTAAATGTTCCTTACTTCTTACAAAATTCTATTACCTTAATTAAAGCTAAACGTGAAACACGAAATTCAGAATTTAAATGTAATATACCGAGAACTAAACTTGTCACTCGAAGTAATGGTTTCTATGTTAGAGGTCCTCAAGTTTATAACAATTTACCTATTTTTATTCGAAAAGAAGAATCGTATATGAAATTTAAGGCGCATGTTTCCAAACATTTTACTGAACATTGCACGGAAGTGAACTAAACTTTTATCGGCATTTTAAAATTTATTTTATATTCTTCGTTTCATGTAAATTTTTTTTATCTTAATAACATATAACTATATCGATCTGTATTATTAGTTAAGTGATCAGGGCTCACATTGATACCAGTTCTTTTGAACTGACGTGATTACACTGTTTAAATAAAGTTTTATAAATTGAATTGCATTGAACTGCTAAATGATGACTCAATTCTTTATGAGGTATGTATGTTTTGGTATTGGTTCTAAAGGTTTAGAATTCTTATCTGCAAACCTATGAACATCACAAAAAAGTACTATTCTTGTTAACAGTTTTTTTTAGGTTTAACTATTCATTTGCAGCTCAGCATTAAATTGATGTGAATATAACTGGCATGGGAAATCCAATTGCACACTCCTCATATAATTACTTAGTTTTATATATTAAATATTTTTTTCAGGTTGAGAACCCCCATGGTAGAAATGATGACCATCTTTGTGATTTTTGGGATGGTAAGCTTTTTAAACAACATCCACTGTTAGTAGTGACCCAACAGCCCTGCAGCTTCTGGTATATTTGATGAAGTGGAAGTCTGTAACCCATTAGGATCAAGAGCTAACAAGCATAAACTTGGTAGGTGTTTTGCTGTGGAAATAATTATAGCGCACTCATTAGCTAATACAAATATATTGTTAAACCTCCTGCTACATATTGGGCAGAGTTAACCCATTACCGGTACTTGCATGGTTCTCTTCCACTAACAAGTAAATTGTCTGGCATTAGACAGAGTAAAATTCTAAAGTAGCACATCTGGGTGCATTGTCAGCTAATGGGTTACTGTAGTTGTGTGTTTTGTATTCATATAGCTGCCTTTTATTATACTTTGGGAAACATTCGTCCAGAGTACCGTTCCCATATTAAAGTGCCTATATCACTTGTGGGATCTTTACATATTTATAGTAATTGGAACATTCTAAGAAGATTTGTACTATATCTTCTCAGGCGAAAATTTCATCTTCATGGACTTTTTTGCAGTTAAAGTTACCGGATATGACATCAAAGGAGGAATTGCAAATCAGTTTTCTTTTGTTTCTTGCTTCAAAAATTCCTCCTTTGATGTCATATCCGGTAACTTTAACTGCAAAAAAGTCCATGAAGATGAAATTTTCGCCTGAGAAGATATATTACAAATCTTCTTAGAATGTTCCAATTACTATAAATATGTAAAGATCCCACAGGTGATATAGGCACTTTAACTCGATCCAGCTTCTTGGACTGGTAACCAGCAAGCATCTAAAGACTTATGGTGTGGATGCAGTTCTTGATGCATTCACAAAAGATCTTTATCAATTGGAACAGGTAAATTAGTCTTTACAAGATTGACCAAGCTAACTGTACATGTATTAATAATGGTGAATGCCTCTGAAGATTTCATTCATTAGATGAACTAAGGTCGCAAAGGAAGGAGTATTGGAGTACATATCTGTCACGTAATGGAATTATGTCAAATATTTATCAATATCAATTTTCTAGGATGGTAGCTATCAGTTCATAATTAAAGGGGAACCAAGATATTTTGCAGGGACCATTGCATATGTCTCAGGTGACAATCTTGGGTCACAGCTAATTGGCGGATTCAAACAAGGCTCCCATTCACATAGGAAATGTTGTGTCTGTATGGGAAATGGAACAGAAATATGTGAATGTGTATGTTTACTGTTGCTAAAGCCAAGCGCACACACTATGATTTTAGTCAGCCGATTTGTGTTTTAAATGTGAGGTATCTAAGCTACATGTAATTCAAAGAAGGAATAATAATCAGCCAACACAGATCATACCACTTTGACTGTTTTCTTTCACAAAAATTGCATCTAAACCACAAATTGGCAGACTAAACTCATACTGTAGTATGGGCTAGATATTGGTTGTTTCACCGTGTAGCAGAGCACAGAGTGCGTCACAGATAATCAGTTTGTAATCACGATAATCGCTCAAAATATCCTATATTGCATGCTCCACAATCACACCAACACGTCGTCTGAACGTACATACTTTAGTGCCAGTTGGCCAGAGTTATATTGCACACTGACTTAGTCGGCCAGAGTGCCAGTTGGCCAGAGTTATATTGCGCACTGACTTAGTGGCCAGAGTGCCAGTTGGCCAGAGTGCCAGTTGGCCAGAGTAATATTATACACTGACTTTTGGCCAGAGTGCCAGTTGGCCAGAGTATAATAATAATAATATACACTGACTTTCGGCTAGAGTGCCAGTTGGCCAGAGTAATCTTATACACTGACTTTTGGCCAGAGTGCCAGTTGGCCAGACTTGTTATGTTCGGCCAGAGTGCCAGTTGGCCAGAGTAATATTATACACTGACTTTTGGCCAGAGTACCAGTTGGCCAGAGTAATCTTATACACTGACTTTCGGCCAGAGTGCCAGTTGGCCAGAGTAATCTTATACACTGACTTTTGGCCAGAGTGCCAGTTGGCCAGACTTGTTACGTTCGGCCAGAGTGCCAGTTGGCCTTTCGTTACTTTCGGCCAGAGTGCCAGTTGGCCAGAGTAATAATAATATACACTGACTTTCGGCCAGTTGGCCAGACTTGTTACTTTCGGCCAGAGTGCCAGTTGGCCAGAGTAATCTTATACACTGACTTTCGGCCAGAGTAATCTTATACACTGACTTTCGGCCAGAGTGCCAGACTTGTTACTTTCGGCCAGAGTGCCAGTTGGCCAGAGTAATCTTATACACTGACTTTCGGCCAGAGTGCCAGTTGGCCAGACTTGTTACTTTCGGCCAGAGTGCCAGTTGGCCAGAGTAATCTTATTACTTTCGGCCAGAGTGCCAGTTGGCCAGAGTAATCTTATACACTGACTTTCGGCCAGAGTGCCAGTTGGCCAGACTTGTTACTTTCGGCCAGAGTGCCAAGTTGGCCAGAGTAATATTATACACTGACTTTTGGCCAGAGTGCCAGTTGGCCAGACTTGTTACGTTCGACCAGAGTGCCAGTGCCACAGACTTGTTACTTTCGGCCAGAGTGCCAGAGTAATATTATACACTGACTTTTGGCCAGAGTGGCAGTTGGGCAGACTTGTTACTGTTGGCCAGAGTAATATTATACACTAACTTTTGGCCAGAGTGCCAGTTGGCCAGAGTAATAATATATAATACAGTAAATACACGGACTTATTTAATACTTTCGTCCAGAGTGCCTGTTGGCCTACTACATGTTATGCTTGTTTTTTTAAAATTTTTTGACAGAACGCCTGTCGACGGCTAACGAGTGCCAATCTCTGTTATACTATAGTTTAATCTGCATTATCTTTGATAAAGGCCTGAGTCAACAGGTCGAATATGTCAATAAATAATTAACGTTGCGTTTCAACAATTTTTCCCATAGTATTGATCTTGTTCGCCATGCAAACATTCAAGAAATCATGTACAATTGCCCGCATCAGTTGATTGAATATTGCGGTAGACTGCGGTGCATGTGTATCAGATACAGAAGTTACAGAACGTCTGCCCCATACGTGGGTCATAATAAACCTTCACTGTTTTGCAACAAAATAATAAAAGTCCGTTGATCTGCAGGCCTTATTGCTATTAAAGAGTTGATTTAGAGCGGTGTGTACTGTCTTCAAAGACACGCGTGTGTGCATGTACAGCCAAGTATTATAAATGAAATATAAGCATGTCATCATGCATGCGTTTGCCTGTCTTGTGGTAATTATGCGTGGTTTATCCCTACAACTCTTCGGTTTTTCATTTGGGCAATGATTGGAGATTTAATTTCTAAAGGTATTCACAGCAAAACTTTGGCATGCAATTTTACCGGGAATAAATTGCGATACATGTTGCTATTGTTCAACTAACCAACTAAGTGGCATTGTAATTCTTCTGCCTTCTCTGGGTAACAAATTATCTTATTACTGGTTGAAAAATTATCAATCTGATGGAGTTCATTCCCGACGGTAGTATGTCCCAATATTCATGATTATCATGAATCCTGACGCATTTGACAATTGAGGATAACTAGTGAATCTCAGGTGAGAGGCTATGTTGAATTATCTATACTCCCACACTATAACATGTACGTAAATTTGGGTGACAGAGTCAGTTGATCACGACAAGTTTAATTTATAATATTTACACGCACAGAATCGTGACATAAAGCGCGACATTGTGTACTATACTGCTATCATAACGCTGATAACATGACGTTATATCTCACCATTTTTTGAGCGTAACAATATCGTCAGAACTGGCAGGCGACTATACAACCTATGTTGCGCGCGGCATGTATAATTGATAAACTGAATTAGCTTGTTATGCCTATAAGTACATCCAAATGAAAAGTATTGAATTGAAATTGTTAAACGAAACGATCACAAGTCAACCCTGCCGGGTTCTTTTTCGGATTTTTATACTTCATTTGCAATATAATTGTAACAAAACAACTCTGAAAACTTCTTTATTATGTTTACAAGCTGATATACGTAGAGTGCTTCAATCAATGTACGATTGTTATGCATGTATACCTTAGATACATACATTATACCACAGCATTGCATGGAAAATAATTCTAACTACACCACTATATAAAAAACAAAACATCAATTATAACTGAACCTCAAAACAATTGCATTCATTAACTATCTCCAGACAGCCTTATGGCATGGTTCATACTATAATTCATACTATATCCACTCAGAAAAAGTACTTACTAGACATAAATTTTTACTTAATACATTACTGTAGTCAGTATTAAGATTAACTCTGGAGAAAAACTGAAAGATTATGATATTATGCGTGGAAAATAGGCACGCATCACAGCATATATATGTGTGGACGTTTTGGATAATGGATTGAAAAAATATGAAAATAAGTAACAAAAAAGGTAAACATTTATGCATACGAGCCTGGGTATGAGCCACAAACATCGTCGACACAAAAACATGTAGTTGTTACGTGCAATACGTGCCGAAGGTTTACCGAAGCATAATGTTCAATTATTTAACTGTATTTGACATCGTTTGTACAAGATAATAATGACAATGTCAGCAGATTGTGGAAATAATGCAAATTTCTAATCATTCGTCGTTGACAGTTGTTATAAATCCTATGAACCAGCATGCAGATATATAATGAATAATATAGAATTAATGAAATAACATCAAATATTAATCAGTGTCATAGTAGTCTTCCTCGTCGCCGCCGGTATAAATCCGCATTAAGGATTCGTGCAGCATTTTCGTCGGCTTCCATAAGTTTTTCGCGAAGCTTGTTGGAGATGTCCATGTTTTGCTGGCGAAAATTCTTGTCGTAGTCCTCGGCGGTCAATTTATGCCTATTGAGAAGACTTTGGTCTACATCAGCTGGTAGCTCTTTAATAAAGGCAACAGTAGATCCACTTCGAACAACAAAGCCCAGGCAATCTTGCTCGAGAGATGCCATAGTTTCCTGGACCTCTTTCGAGGTTGGCCTGTTCCTGGAGCTGAATTTTTCTCTCACTAAATTTGCCACTACAATTGGACCATGGTAGGTGAGAATTTTCTGGGCAGTTTTTGTTGTCAGATCTTCGTTGGCACCTGTCATATGCTATTGAAATGAACACAAAAAATTATTGAGACCTCACTACATTTCCAACATACCAATTAATACAATCAAAGTCACAGAACAATGGGGAAAAGCGATTCTTGGCTCAAAGAGAAGACGTGCGAAGGGGGACGGGACATCAAAACATCTAAATGTTACGAGTCGTGTGGTTCGTCTTTCTGTATGAATTATGCATGAGGTTTCATGAAATAGCCATTTCCGTCCCTCTCATATCCTAGTATAAAGTTGAGTGAATTAACTTTAGTCGTGCAGGGTTTAGTCGAGTATATTTAATTAGTAAATGTTTTGGGTTGTTCATTTAATAATTTATAGTTTTGTTTAAATGATATTTTTATATATTGTACTGCATGGATGATTTGTTACAATGCTAAATAAATGAGTTGGGTTTAATATAAATAGTTAAATACTAAATACAGTGGGAGCTGAAATAAAAGCTAAATAAAAATTAATTGATAGTTGCAATTAGTTTACTAACCTTCTCAATGATATCTTTCTGTTTCATGAAATATTCATTCAGCTTAATCGCATTCCTCACGTATCTTCTCGGTATTGTTCGCGAGATCGGCCCGTACGCTTCAAAGAGAGCCCTTCTGGTATATTAATATATGACATACAAGATTACGGTCCAACGCAATACATGGCGACGTTCTTTAGTGGCTCTTGTCACCAAGTTACCCAACTGCCAATTCGAATTTAGTCGGAGACAAACTTGCTCGTCGAAATCATCAAATTCGGCCAAAGCCTCGTGGTCAAGGCAGTACTCAGTCGCGATGTCGTCATTTCCATTGTGGTCGCAATAAATGGAATGAAGAGTTGGTTGAGATCTTGCAACTTCGTTCTTCTTAGAGACACCTCAAATTGCGCACTTTACCTGCGTGTTAGAGCTTCTGGTCTGACTATAGCGACGTTGAACCTAGCGTCAAATCCGTCCTGTCCAGCCGACATTTGGGGATAAATATCCATCAGAAAATCAAATACACATTTTATATATTAATATTTGTTCTCGAGGTATGCAAGTATTAGCATATATATATATATATTAATATATATTAATATATATATATATATATATTAATATATATTAATATATATATATATATATATATATATATAGTTATAGTTAAAAATGGTTTATTTACAATTAAAAGTTAAAAACATTTACTCGAGTTTCACGCTCAAGGCGATCATCAGACTGAAGAACATGTCAAAGAACGGGGGGCTTATATAAATAGTACCTGATTATTTGCATAAAATTATAACCTAATGTTGCATGCATAAAATTACATGGAATTTTCCTAATTGAACCTAAGGTTGCTTACATAAAATTTATTGTCGTGTCTGCACTTAGATATCAGTTCAGCTCTTTTGTTCAATAAAAACCGTTTATCCGCGTATAAAATATAAAATTTTTCCGTAATGCATAAGTTGCATGTTTTGCTTCCGCTGTTGCACGATTTCGCTCGCTTCAAAATTGTCCATTTGATTGTGTAGTCATGGTTCTTCTCTTTCAATTCCCAGATGTGATTAGATAGTGCCGTTTTCGTGGAGTACTTCTTATGTTTAAATGACATTGTGTGGTTATTATAGCGGGTTTTAAATTCTGTCGCAGTCATACCAATGTAAATCTTCGTATGCTGGTTGTTTGTTTGTGTAACTTCAGCTTGGTAAACCAGGTTGTCTTCGCGGCAGGCACCATCCAGCGGGCATTCGTCCTTTTTTCTGCAGTTGCATTCTTTGGCAGGTGCTGGAATGTTGGAAGTGAGAATTTTTCCGTTGTGGCCTTTTATAATGCTGGCCATATTTGGCATGCAGCTATAGCTAACCTTTGTGTTTCTCCTGTTGAAGATCTTATGGAATGCGTGGTGTGCTGGGAAGTGCTTGGATAATAGATCTAGAAATATTTTGCCGACGTTTGTGCATACATTTTTGGAGTAAGGTGGGTTGAACCATATGACTTTTCGGGGTCTGTTGCTCCTAGGCTGCCGTGTGCTACTTGTGGTGGTATATTGAAGCGTGTCATTAAATGCACTTCTCTTAGCGCTTCGTTATACAGCGGGGCTGCTCTGTTGAATTCCTCAGCGTTACATGACAAACTTGAAATCCTTTTACTAATAGAATCTGGGATTTGTCTCACGATGGAGGGTGGGTGGTTTGAATGGGTATTAATAAACATAGGTGGATTATCAGGCTTTCTGTAAGGGCAATATGTGTCGGTTAGGAGGTTAAATGTAATGTCCAGGTAATTAACGATTTTTAAGTTTGATTGAATGGTTATTTTCAGGCCAAGTGATTCAAAGCATTTTGCGATTCTTTTTCTTAGATTGTCGGCTGTTCTTGGACCCATGTTGCAGAATACCCCTAAACCGTCATCCTATAAAGGCCGATGTTGTCGTTGTTGAATTCCTCTTTAAGTTTGCTTAGCAAGAGGAGCCCGATTAGCTCACACACCTCTGCGCCATTGAAACTTCCCATTGTGACATCGAACATACTGGCGTTGTTTTTCTTGCACCAAGCTTGGCTGTTGTCAAACAATAAGGACTTCCTTGCGTGCATGATCACATTTCTATCATTGTCAGGGATGTTGACAAATTCGCTGGCATATTCCAATGCTTCTACAAGGAGGTTCTCTGTGATTGAAGGGTAGAACTCTACGATGTCAAATTGTACAAAAGATGAAGATTGTTTGTTCGTTAAGCTTTTGAACCAGTCTATAACTGATGAAGAGTTTCTCCATTGGTTTAATTGAGTATGGGACCTGACTGCATTATTGATGTCCTCCAAGATTTTCTTGCTCACTGGTCCTAGGTTGCTTTTGGCGGGGTTAATAAGTCTACATTTTTGCTTATTTTGAAAATTTTCCTTATGGTCCTTCAGCGTGATAAATGCTTGCTTTTCTGCCATGGTCTTGATTTTGTCGCTAATGTTGAGGTTGCCGGAAATGGGTTTCAAATCTTTGTTAATAACGTGGACGGATTGCTCATCGGCTAGCTTATAGCTGCTAGTAATGTTTTCTTTCAATAGTTTGTCATAATGGTCTTTCTCTAGTTGATAGATATTTCGGGATTTATCGGCAAAGGTTAATACTTTGGATGATGATTTGATTGTGTTAATATCGCTTTTCATTTTACTTTGGAAGGCATTATTAATGTTTTCAAATTTGGTATTTTCCACCATTTTAAACATGTCGTCTTCAAAGGCTTCAAGCTGGTCAATCCGAGGCGGGCAATGTCTGGTCTTGATGTTAAATCTGTTTGGTTGATCCGTTGTGGGATTAAGGAAGAAATGGGCTTTCCAGCGCATACGTTTGATGACACTTTCAACTTTGGTTAGTAGATTAGTTAAATATGAGGCGTTCGAAGGGATGGGGATGTTCTTCATGGCATAGTCGAACTGTAATTTCTCCATTTATGAGGTTGACTGTACGAAACGAGAGCGCTCAACCTTAACGGGAGCTTGAATATATATATATATATATATATAGGTAATATTTGGCATTTCACTCGATCAAACTACATGTTGAAAGGATTTATGGTGAAGGAAAATTTCGAGTGTTGGAATATATACATTTTAAAACCAAACTGGAACCAGTTGCGAAAAATGCAACTTAGAGGCCTTCCGGCTGGAAACGAACCCGCGACCCTGCGATGCTAGTGCAGGGCTCTGACCACTGAGCTACGGAAGCCGTGGCGTTGCCGAGAGCTCCGTTGCTCGGAAGGCCTCTAAAACTGGGTTTGCGGTTTGGTCTTAAAATGTATATAGAGTTTGAAAATGGCCTATACATAGGACGGTATCAATTAATTGAAATATTCATGCAATTGTGTATTTTAATTTGTGAAGTATTGAACATGCACGTGTGAAATCCTCTTGACGAACGCATGGTCAGCTGCTTTTATAAGTTGTATATACAGACAAAAAAGTTTAGTCATGCAACTAAGTTTTTTTCATTAACAGCTTCGTTACTGGTTTGAGCCCAAGGCCAAGGCAATCTGATCTTAAACGTAACAGATTTTATCAGAAGCTAGAGAAAACACAGAAGGGAAACCAGGAAATGAACGGATTAGTCGTTTAGATCGCAATGCACGATTTGATCGCGCTACAGAATGATTAGGGCTAATGGCTGGCGAATGATCAGGGCTAATGGATGGCTAATTGCTGGCGGATGATCAGGGCTACAGAATTCATAATACAAGAAAACTATTCAAACAAATGCTAGCTATGTGATTAAGTTACTAGCCCTTTTTTTCAAGTTACTTAGCGTGGTGAATGTTATACAAGTCATCAGCAAACACGTTCGTTCTTCAAATCCAGTTGGATTGAATCTGAACAGAAGGATTTTTTTAAATTTTAATTACATGTACAGTATGTATCTTGTAATTTCTATTCCGGAGTGTTTTATAAGAACTGGCAAGCTGCACTCGATCTAAACACTATTCAAAACAGACAAAGTAAAGATACAATATCTGAATGTTTGTTGTTACTCTACTGTTCTTAGCTTGGTCATACAATTGTTCGCCATTGTTTACAGTTAAGTAAAGCCCGCCAATTTCTTTAAAAAATAATGCGCGCGTAATACCCTAAAACTCGCTTATTCATCATTACGTAAGTAAAAGGGGAAATTAACCTTAACTATACACTAATTACACAATTATAATACTGCTTAAAAAGTCTATACCTGTACAAATCCACCAAGCGCCACAGTTGTCTTTTCCACTCCAACTGGGTTGGAATTTGATCCAGTTGTCACGAACAAGGAATCGCCATCGTATAAGCGACACAAAGTTCCCATTTCCTTTTCACTCAAGATCTGTTTCAGTGTTTGGAACATTTCATCCTTAACAATGACCGCCGTTCCATTGTTGTCGATTAAATGCTGCCGTAATCCAACTAAGGTAAACTTATCGACGGTTAATCTAACACTATTCTCGCGTTCAACGAACGACATGGGGAGTTTACCGCCATGATTATTGGCTGGCGATTTTGCAGCATCAGGCGACGCCAGACACAGTAAAACACCCTAAACTCTCTCGATGGCCTTCGGACAATTTGAGGCATGTTTGAGAGCCCAACAAACCAGATATTCTTGGCAGGATTGCCAAGAACATGATATCTTTTACAACACCATGAGACCGCGCAAATATTTCTAGCCAACTAGTGAAATACACTGGAGCAACGCTATCCCAGTCTATATGGCTTTCACTTGCTTCTACCGCCAAAGCTTTCACAGCGTCATCATCAAGGTCGATGACGTTGCTTTTTCTTTTCCGACTTGAACTTGAAGACCCAAGCATATTGACAGTATGGCAGCAAGCGGTAAATGAATGGTAGACAGGACATATTCGCTTATTTTGTTAATGTTGTTTTAAATTTTCGCGCCATTTCGGTGACAGCTAAACACGAGTTTTGATTGGATGCCTTTTCTCAGCATTTTTTAAATTTTATTTATTAAACAAAGTAAACTAACACTACCCTTGGCTTGAGTGACTACGCACATTATTTTATAATAACAGGAAGAACACACTTAAGATATAATCATGCTATGCTAACAATCTGATACAATAGGTATAATACCTTACATTTTTTGCTACTAGCCTACTAACATTCCTTTTACGGTTTGTTCATCAGTGGTCAGTTAATCTAGATGTCTCGGTTACAAGTGTTCGTACATTAATCTCGTTACAGATTTATAACTAGAAGTTACTATCGCAAGGGAAGTGCTGCCTCGAAATCCAAGGCAGTCGTGATATAGTGCAAAATTACAAAAATAAGGGCTTATTGAAAAAGGCTATTTCCAGCACACAATACGACATATACAAGATCGATGGATTCCATACATTAATATTTGTTATTTGATTATGTATTATCGCAGTCAAAGACATGGTTACAATTAATCTAATCACGCAATTATATGTATATGTATACTGAACATAAACCACATTACATCTTTTTCATTCTGACATTTGAGGAATTTAAAATGGGATAGGACAGGTTTCACCTTGTCATCCTTATCGATATTATTGTAGACGACCATTATTTCCTCATCATATTTTTGATCGGCAGCCAATGAAAGTGAGGAAATTGTAGCGAATTGTGTTGGCAAAATATATTATATCAATATTAAAAGTCATCAGTAGATCGAACGATATATACGTTACTCGTTAGAGCATCCACGATACTAACTATGGAGAGGCATATTCTACTTGTTTTACTCTTTTTTTTAAAGCGTGTCAGCAAGGGCAATGTATTCATTTTCGAGAAAAGCATCACCTTTATATAGCGAATATTATAAAACAGTTTGGAAACTGTCAAGCTGCATTGTACGTTTATCCACGATTCCCATTCCTTACGATTACATACGACCTGTGTTGTTGTTTTGGGATCCGCTAAACCAACTCTCATGCCTAAACGGTGTCATCACGTGCCCTCGATCAGAATGTAGAGTCAGTTCTGACCCTCGACTGCTTCGTGCTGCTCATTGGAAAGATTGCCATAACCTACGAGAATCATGCAGGATTTTATATGGGGTAAATGGTCCAGTGTATTTAGTGAGCAGAGTCTATAGATGCTCTGGACAACATGCCGAAATAATCGCTCATGATCCAGCTATCTTAGATCTAATACCACAGTCAAGAAGGCCGTTCATTTTATCACACATCACAGGTGTAACTAGGGATCTTCAAGAGAGCATTGTATCTTACATTACGTCTGGTTTGAAAATGGACCATATTCACCTAATGATGAGTCAAATGTACATGGAGGCATACACACGAAAGCGTGTTTGCTTTGAAGAAGATCTACAATATTTCTTATCTAGAACGAAAACCTTATCACCTATTGAATACGAGACATTTCCCTCTGGTTTACCAGATGAATATCAAGCACCCAGTCTAACGGTAATACGATATTGCTTCATCCATGCTTTCGAAAAAAAGCAGCACATGTATACTTCTAAAATGATTGAACATTCTGCAGAGTGGATAGCAATTGATCATACATTTAAAGTGGCTGCAAATATTGGTGCACAGCGAAAATTTGACTCACGGTGGGAAAAACAATATGACTCGATGTTCTGTGTCATGAATGATATCGGGTTTTAAGAAAGTGGAAAATCTATTAACAGGACTTAAGAAAAGAACGTCAAGGTAAACTGGTCAATTTATGCTTTACAGATAACTGCTGTTCGTGGAGAAATAAACTTCAGTCTGTGTTTGGTGCAGGTTTAACGGTGAAATTAGATGTATTTCATGCAGTACAAAGGATTGTAAAAAAAATTTCTAAACGACACCCCTTTGCCTATCATTGCGCACAAGCATTTTCCCTTGTTTTCCGTCATCCGCATGATCATGGAGAACGTCGCACCAAACCTACTCCTAAATCGGACACAATGAACAGCAACTTAATGAATTTGTGTTGACATGGAAGGATGTAACTTTTGAAGAAAAATCAGTTCTACCTTTGGGGGCATTGAAAGAGATTGAAAATCTAAGACAGCACATCAATAAGAACTGTTTGTCAGACATCGCACCCGGATGTGGTACAGAGCGTAATGAAAATCTTCACAAGTGTCTTCGCCAAAGCGCGTGTAAAGTGCGTGTTGGTGTACATCTAGCTGTTGCTCTTTTCACAACATTTCTCTACGTGTGGAACGAAAAAAGAAAATCTGGAGCTGCTGGTAAAAAGCTGAAAGTGGTCCCTGTAGTTGATCCCGTTGATATTTCAGCTTACCAGAATACCAAAACAGACGAAAAATTTGGCGTAGGTGTTTCAAGCGAAAGAAGTTTTAACAGCGATGATGATATAATAGCATCATCATACTGCAATATGTTTTCAAATTGTAGTTGGGACAATGAAGAACAAAACTTAGAAGATCTGTTAGAAAACTCTAATTATAAAATGGACAAAGATAATGTGAAAAGAATTGTAGATAGAGCAACAAATTTAGCTGCTGTTACGGAAAGTGTGGACAGTTGTAATGGGCGCAATAGAATGTTTAATACTGAACACCTTAATCTAATGTCAAGCCCAGCTCTTTTTGCTTTGGGAACTTGTATCAACAAGAATGCTGAGGAAACGTCAAGCAAAGAACGCCTGATTAATACTTTGTCTTCCTACAATATGGAGCTCGTAAAGTCGAATGCAGACGGTGACTGCTTGTTTTCCTCCGTTATTTTTGGCTTGAAGCAAATTGTTTATTTGAAGAAATATGAAAACTACAAAAAACATTTAAATCATTTGAATTTGGATTTGAAGGATATGACGACAACTGTTCTCCAATTGCGCAAACTTCTAGTTTCTGAATGGTTGGCAAATATATCGGAATACGAAAATTTTGTGACAAGTTGTGAAAAATCGTTCCAAGAGCTAGCAGAATCCTACAGAGAAATTGGTGTATTTGCAGGTCAAATAGGAAATATTATGGTTACAGAACTTGCTAATGTTCTCCGAATAAACATTGTTCTATATACTTCTATGAAAAGAATGGAAACTATTCCAGTTGTTCCACGAGAAAAAGCGCTAATAAGCTGCCCAGTTTATCTGGCGTTTAATCACTCGGGATGTGGGCATTATGACGCAGTGGTAGAATCTACAAATACGGATGCAAGAGAATCATGTCACGGCAATGGACCTGGCAACCAATCCCAAGGTCAACCTACAATGACTGAGGATCCAAAGCAAATGCAGCATGAAGGAAAAAGCTGTCGATGTGGTCAAGGAGCAGCAAAGAAAGACAAGGTCAAAGAAAGAACATTTTGCATACAAGTTCCCGGGGAACGTCGTGCACAGTGCCCTTGTTTCCGTGCGCTGAAAAAATGTTCGACCTTGGTGCGAAACCAGAAAAGGCCGATAATATGCCGATCAGTAGTTTTACATCATCTGGGTTACGATCACGTGAAAAACATGACTTGAATGGTTTACGAAATACAAGCCTAGAGTACATGCTGCAGTGTGGAGAAAAACCGAGAGATCCAAATTGGAACTCCATGGAAACGTATGTGTTGAAATCAAAAAAGGAGAAGTTCTAAATGAAACCACTATAACGACATGGTATAACGAGCTGGTAGACATTCTAAAAGAACTCCAAGAAGACCAAGGAATGAATTTATCTTTAAGTAAAAAAGACAACAAGGCTATAAAGAAGATGATGAAGAAAACAAACCAGCAAGCAGAATTATTTCGGCAGATTTACTTGCAACAAGTCGAAGAAAATATGACACTACTACTAGGTAAAGATTAATGAAATAAAGCCCACATCGGATCATTAACACGCATATATATAGCCTTGCCGTTATTCTTTTTAGTTCAATTTAGTTTTTGAGTGTTTATCTTTTTCGATATAATCCAAAAAAAAATAACGTTAATACTAAGCGATGTAACGTCCATGTAATTTTTGTGTGCAACCTCCTATAGAAACATAATTATATATATATATATTAATTATATATATATCCATGGTAGATTTTAAAGATTGCACACGATCAGTGCTAAAACTTTGCGTGCATGTGCCATTTTCCCTTGAAAGGAATTTTGTAAGTAAATAAAAAAATATTTTTGTGATGTTACCAGCTATATCTGTATTATTTATATACATACCTGTTCGCCGTTTTCTCTAAGGTTGCAGGTTTTTAAAACCCTGCCGTTTTTTTACTTTAAAATCTCTCTGTGTCCGTTTTATTAGTCAAGAGGACTGATATCAATCATGGCAATCGATTTTCTGAGGCGGAAAGGGTAGTGATGCTCAAAATTTTTATTATCGCCATACCAAATAAAAAGTCAAAAACTTTAACAGACATTTTTGCTATCCGGCCTCAAATTAAAATCTCGCAACAAGTTATCGCTCTGATAATGTTGCAATTTGTGTCTTTAAATAGCGTAAACTGCAGATTATAAGATTAGGGCACAATTTCGTAAGCGGTTTTAGTAAGTTGCTTATTCGACTCATCTGTCGCGATATTTTGTGAACTCAGAAAATCAAAATCGGATAAAACAGAATCATAGCACGCAATGTTGCGCTTTGTGTCACGATGCTGTAGGGTATAAATATTATAAAACTGGTCATCAACTGTGTCACCTTAATCAGATGAAAGTATTATACGCCGCATGCGGTGCTTATCTGCATACTGCCCAAGGCCAAGTGCTACAGTCGGGCATTTTACATGACTCGTAGAAAATGGCGGAACTTTTGACTGGAGAAGCTTGTTTTGACAAGCGCAATGCCTTTTTAGTTAAATAAATCTCTAATTATTATTCAAATGAAAAACTGAAGAGTTGTAGGGATCAACAAATCACGCATAATTATACGACAAAATAGGCAACCATTGCATGATGCAACCGCCATGATTGACTGTCAAGCAAAAAATAGCATAAAGGCTAAGCTATAAGTAATTATACATCACAGACATTTTGTTACAATTATATTGCAAATGAAGTATAACAATCCGAAAAAGAACCCCAGCACGGCAGGGTTGACTTGTGATCGTTTCGTTTAACAATTTCAATTCAATACTTTTCATTTGGATGTACTCTATAGGCATAACAAGCTAATTCAGTTTATCAAATTATACATGCAGCGCGCAACATAGGTTGTATAGTCGCCTGCCAGTTCTGACGATATTGTAATCAAAACTGTTATATATATATCTATATATGCTCTCTTACTGTATTATATATTATTACTCTGGCCAACTGGCACTCTGGCCAAAAGTCAGTGTATAATATTACTCTGGCACTCTGGCCGAAAGTAACAAGTCTGGCACTCTGGCCGAACGTAACAAGTCTGGCCAACTGGCACTCTGGCCAAAAGTCAGTGTATAATATTACTCTGGCACTCTGGCCGAAAGTAACAAGTCTGGCACTCTGGCCGAACGTAACAAGTCTGGCCAACTGGCACTCTGGCCAAAAGTCGGTGTATATTATTACTCTGGCCAACTGGCACTCTGGCCGAAAGTAACAAGTCTGGCCAAATGGCACTCTGGCCAAAAGTCCGTGTATAATATTACTCTGGCACTCTGGCCGAAAGTAACAAGTCTGGCCAACTGGCACTCTGGCCGAACGTAACAAGTCTGGCCAACTGGCACTCTGGCCAAAAGTCAGTGTATAATATACTCTGGCCAACTGGCACTCTGGCCGAAAGTCTGTATATTATTATTACTCTGGCCAACTGGTACTCTGGCCAAAAGTCAGTGTATAATATTACTCTGGCACTCTGGCCGAACGTAACAAGTCTGGCCAACTGGCACTCTGGCCAAAAGTCAGTGTATAATATTACTCTGGCCGAAAGTCAGTGTATATTATTACTCTGGCCAACTGGCACTCTGGCCGAAAGTAATAAGTCTGGCCAAATGGCACTCTGGCCAAAAGTCCGTGTATAATATTAATCTGGCACTCTGGCCGAAAGTAACAAGTCTGGCCAACTGGCACTCTGGCCGAACGTAACAAGTCTGGCCAACTGGCACTCTGGCCAAAAGTCAGTGTATAATATACTCTGGCCAACTGGCACTCTGGCCGAAAGTCTGTATATTATTATTACTCTGGCCAACTGGCACTCTGACCGAAAGTAACAAGTCTGGCCAACTGGCACTCTGGCCAAAAGTCAGTGTATAATATTACTCTGGCCAACTGGCACTCTGGCCACTAAGTCAGTGCGCAATATAACTCTGGCCAACTGGCACTCTGGCCGACTAAGTCAGTGCGCAATATAACTCTGGCCAACTGGCACTAAAGTATGTACGTTCAGACGACGTGTTGGTGTGATTGTGGAGCATGCAATATAGGATATTTTGAGCGATTATCGTGATTACAAACTGATTATCTGTGACGCACTCTGTGCTCTGCTACACGGTGAAACAACCTAGATATTAAGATTCTAGGGTTGGTTGTTGCAAGTGTGGTGTACTGTACTGCTGTGTCAATGTAATTTTCTTACTTTAACCCATTAACTGCAGGCAATACTCTACCACTGACGAGTAACATTGTCTGGCGTTAGACAGAGTAAATTACTAAAGTAGGGTGCATCTGGGCGCATTGCCAGCTAATAGGTTAAAGTCAAGGACATAAAAAATTACATTCCCCAATACTCATAGCACACCAGATTTTAACCATAGATAACTATCATCACAAAGTTGGTTTTAATTTGGGTACTGAAAAACACAAGCTTCATACAAAATGTTTTCAGCATGATGCTAAGTTTGGTTCAAATGTGCAAATGTACAGTTAGCAACAACTGACATAATTTTTTCTTGTTAATTTAGTTTCACGAAGATGGTTTTGTTATGATGAAACAGTGTCAGAGGCTTGATCAGGGAGAACATTTTCAGAAAACATACGGATTAAATAAGATTTCCCTTCTCAACAACTCCCGTTACTATATGCATGATATTTTAGGTGTTCTTCCATATGTCGTGTAAGAGTTATTGAAAGTCTACATACTGCAAAAAAAAGTATTTCACACTGCAGCATCTAAATAGGAGAATCACAACGTTTGATTTTGGTTACCACAATGACACCAATAAGCCAATGCCAATTCAAGCCCAGAAACTGACATCGCACGACAACAGTTTAAAGCAACATGGTATGAAAAGTGGAATTCGTATTTTTTATCGACACTCCACATGACAAAACCCAGTATTACATACCAAAGTTATAGTACGTCAAGTAGAATATGAATAACCTGAAGTGAAATAATTGTAAATAATCTGGAACAAAAAAGGTGCATTGCACCTTACAAGTTAATGGGGTGTATGCAAGCTATTTCTCAGCCAGCTTAAAAGCTAGTGCATATGCCAGTTAATTTGAAGATTTTAATTATTTAACATTTTCTTAGCAAACCAGATGTGGTGTCTTGGCCTACATTTGCCATTCCTGATTCGTGACTTTGTCCCAGAAGATGATGAACACTGGGAGTTGTTGTGCACCTTACTCCAAACTGTGCGTATTATTTTTACACCAGTTGTGAGCAAACACCAAGTGGCATATTTACAAGTTCTAATACAGAAGCTATTAGAAAACTTCAAAGAGCTTTTCCCTGAATGCAGCATCATCCCAAAGATGCATTACATGGTTCATATGCCACGGACAATGCTTGAGTAAGTCAATTTTCTGTATAAAACTCCCCCTAATTTAATATATAAAAACATTATAAGTTTCCCCCTAATTATAATCGCCCAGTACTCATATCTATCACAGAGCTTTGTTAGTAATTATTTGACAACCTCTCAATCTAAGGATACTGTAAAAACTGATGCAAATTCGCTTTGCAGCAGAAACTCTCCTGGCCAAGTTCCTTTGCTTTGAAACATTGAAAAATACACTTTTGAGTGGCTGTCGAAAATCATCAACAAAGTTTTGTATTCACCCTCACAGCCAACACTCGGGACCCTCAGGTTGTTTCAAATTCACTCATATCCATTGTCATTTTGATTAACAGACTGCGGCGGCCACTTGTGCGAAGTTGGTGTATGCGGTACGAGGCCAAACATCGCTATTTCACGAGGCTGGCCATTGCAATGGGGAACTTTATTAACTTGGCATATTCCCTGTCAAAACGACATCAAGAGGGTGTCTCACTGTCTCCTATCGGCTACAATCTGGTGAAGGAGGATCAAGTTCTTTTCTTGACAGAGGGATTGAAGTTGGTCCTGGTATGTTGCAATAGTTTTTTAAAAATCAATTGTCAGTGATGTATTCAATTGCAGAAAATAGCTTAAATTAATGAAATAAAGCCCACATCGGATCATTAACACGCATATATATAGCCTTGCCGTTATTCTTTTTAGTTCAATTTAGTTTTTGAGTGTTTATCTTTTTCGATATAATCCAAAAAAAAATAACGTTAATACTAAGCGATGTAACGTCCATGTAATTTTTGTGTGCAACCTCCTATAGAAACATAATTATATATATATATATTAATTATATATATATCCATGGTAGATTTTAAAGATTGCACACGATCAGTGCTAAAACTTTGCGTGCATGTGCCATTTTCCCTTGAAAGGAATTTTGTAAGTAAATAAAAAAATATTTTTGTGATGTTACCAGCTATATCTGTATTATTTATATACATACCTGTTCGCCGTTTTCTCTAAGGTTGCAGGTTTTTAAAACCCTGCCGTTTTTTTTACTTTAAAATCTCTCTGTGTCCGTTTTATTAGTCAAGAGGACTGATATCAATCATGGCAATCGATTTTCTGAGGCGGAAAGGGTAGTGATGCTCAAAATTTTTATTATCGCCATACCAAATAAAAAGTCAAAAACTTTAACAGACATTTTTGCTATCCGGCCTCAAATTAAAATCTCGCAACAAGTTATCGCTCTGATAATGTTGCAATTTGTGTCTTTAAATAGCGTAAACTGCAGATTATAAGATTAGGGCACAATTTCGTAAGCGGTTTTAGTAAGTTGCTTATTCGACTCATCTGTCGCGATATTTTGTGAACTCAGAAAATCAAAATCGGATAAAACAGAATCATAGCACGCAATGTTGCGCTTTGTGTCACGATGCTGTAGGTATAAATATTATAAAACTGGTCATCAACTGTGTCACCTTAATCAGATGAAAGTATTATATGCCGCATGCGGTGCTTATCTGCATACTGCCCAAGGCCAAGTGCTACAGTCGGGCATTTTACATGACTCGTAGAAAATGGCGGAACTTTTGACTGGAGAAGCTTGTTTTGACAAGCGCAATGCCTTTTTAGTTAAATAAATCTCTAATTATTATTCAAATGAAAAACTGAAGAGTTGTAGGGATCAACAAATCACGCATAATTATACGACAAAATAGGCAACCATTGCATGATGCAACCGCCATGATTGACTGTCAAGCAAAAATAGCATAAAGGCTAAGCTATAAGTAATTATACATCACAGACATTTTGTTACAATTATATTGCAAATGAAGTATAACAATCCGAAAAAGAACCCCAGCACGGCAGGGTTGACTTGTGATCGTTTCGTTTAACAATTTCAATTCAATACTTTTCATTTGGATGTACTCTATAGGCATAACAAGCTAATTCAGTTTATCAAATTATACATGCAGCGCGCAACATAGGTTGTATAGTCGCCTGCCAGTTCTGACGATATTGTAATCAAAACTGTTATATATATATCTATATATGCTCTCTTACTGTATTATATATTATTACTCTGGCCAACTGGCACTCTGGCCAAAAGTCAGTGTATAATATTACTCTGGCACTCTGGCCGAAAGTAACAAGTCTGGCACTCTGGCCGAACGTAACAAGTCTGGCCAACTGGCACTCTGGCCAAAAGTCAGTGTATAATATTACTCTGGCACTCTGGCCGAAAGTAACAAGTCTGGCACTCTGGCCGAACGTAACAAGTCTGGCCAACTGGCACTCTGGCCAAAAGTCAGTGTATAATATTACTCTGGCCGAAAGTCGGTGTATATTATTACTCTGGCCAACTGGCACTCTGGCCGAAAGTAACAAGTCTGGCCAAATGGCACTCTGGCCAAAAGTCCGTGTATAATATTACTCTGGCACTCTGGCCGAAAGTAACAAGTCTGGCCAACTGGCACTCTGGCCGAACGTAACAAGTCTGGCCAACTGGCACTCTGGCCAAAAGTCAGTGTATAATATACTCTGGCCAACTGGCACTCTGGCCGAAAGTCTGTATATTATTATTACTCTGGCCAACTGGTACTCTGGCCAAAAGTCAGTGTATAATATTACTCTGGCACTCTGGCCGAACGTAACAAGTCTGGCCAACTGGCACTCTGGCCAAAAGTCAGTGTATAATATTACTCTGGCCGAAAGTCAGTGTATATTATTACTCTGGCCAACTGGCACTCTGGCCGAAAGTAATAAGTCTGGCCAAATGGCACTCTGGCCAAAAGTCCGTGTATAATATTAATCTGGCACTCTGGCCGAAAGTAACAAGTCTGGCCAACTGGCACTCTGGCCGAACGTAACAAGTCTGGCCAACTGGCACTCTGGCCAAAAGTCAGTGTATAATATACTCTGGCCAACTGGCACTCTGGCCGAAAGTCTGTATATTATTATTACTCTGGCCAACTGGCACTCTGACCGAAAGTAACAAGTCTGGCCAACTGGCACTCTGGCCAAAAGTCAGTGTATAATATTACTCTGGCCAACTGGCACTCTGGCCACTAAGTCAGTGCGCAATATAACTCTGGCCAACTGGCACTCTGGCCGACTAAGTCAGTGCGCAATATAACTCTGGCCAACTGGCACTAAAGTATGTACGTTCAGACGACGTGTTGGTGTGATTGTGGAGCATGCAATATAGGATATTTTGAGCGATTATCGTGATTACAAACTGATTATCTGTGACGCACTCTGTGCTCTGCTACACGGTGAAACAACCTAGATATTAAGATTCTAGGATTGGTTGTTGCAAGTGTGGTGTACTGTACTGCTGTGTCAATGTAATTTTCTTACTTTAACCCATTAACTGCAGGCAATACTCTACCACTGACGAGTAACATTGTCTGGCGTTAGACAGAGTAAATTACTAAAGTAGGGTGCATCTGGGCGCATTGCCAGCTAATAGGTTAAAGTCAAGGACATAAAAAATTACATTCCCCAATACTCATAGCACACCAGATTTTAACCATAGATAACTATCATCACAAAGTTGGTTTTAATTTGGGTACTGAAAAACACAAGCTTCATACAAAATGTTTTCAGCATGATGCTAAGTTTGGTTCAAATGTGCAAATGTACAGTTAGCAACAACTGACATAATTTTTTCTTGTTAATTTAGTTTCACGAAGATGGTTTTGTTATGATGAACAGTGTCAGAGGCTTGATCAGGGTGAACATTTTCAGAAAACATACGGATTAAATAAGATTTCCCTTCTCAACAACTCCCGTTACTATATGCATGATATTTTAGGTGTTCTTCCATATGTCGTGTAAGAGTTATTGAAAGTCTACATACTGCAAAAAAAAGTATTTCACACTGCAGCATCTAAATAGGAGAATCACAACGTTTGATTTTGGTTACCACAATGACACCAATAAGCCAATGCCAATTCAAGCCCAGAAACTGACATCGCACGACAACAGTTTAAAGCAACATGGTATGAAAAGTGGAATTCGTATTTTTTATCGACACTCCACATGACAAAACCCAGTATTACATACCAAAGTTATAGTACGTCAAGTAGAATATGAATAACCTGAAGTGAAATAATTGTAAATAATCTGGAACAAAAAAGGTGCATTGCACCTTACAAGTTAATGGGGTGTATGCAAGCTATTTCTCAGCCAGCTTAAAAGCTAGTGCATATGCCAGTTAATTTGAAGATTTTAATTATTTAACATTTTCTTAGCAAACCAGATGTGGTGTCTTGGCCTACATTTGCCATTCCTGATTCGTGACTTTGTCCCAGAAGATGATGAACACTGGGAGTTGTTGTGCACCTTACTCCAAACTGTGCGTATTATTTTTACACCAGTTGTGAGCAAACACCAAGTGGCATATTTACAAGTTCTAATACAGAAGCTATTAGAAAACTTCAAAGAGCTTTTCCCTGAATGCAGCATCATCCCAAAGATGCATTACATGGTTCATATGCCACGGACAATGCTTGAGTAAGTCAATTTTCTGTATAAAACTCCCCCTAATTTAATATATAAAAACATTATAAGTTTCCCCCTAATTATAATCGCCCAGTACTCATATCTATCACAGAGCTTTGTTAGTAATTATTTGACAACCTCTCAATCTAAGGATACTGTAAAAACTGATGCAAATTCGCTTTGCAGCAGAAACTCTCCTGGCCAAGTTCCTTTGCTTTGAAACATTGAAAAATACACTTTTGAGTGGCTGTCGAAAATCATCAACAAAGTTTTGTATTCACCCTCACAGCCAACACTCGGGACCCTCAGGTTGTTTCAAATTCACTCATATCCATTGTCATTTTGATTAACAGACTGCGGCGGCCACTTGTGCGAAGTTGGTGTATGCGGTACGAGGCCAAACATCGCTATTTCACGAGGCTGGCCATTGCAATGGGGAACTTTATTAACTTGGCATATTCCCTGTCAAAACGACATCAAGAGGGTGTCTCACTGTCTCCTATCGGCTACAATCTGGTGAAGGAGGATCAAGTTCTTTTCTTGACAGAGGGATTGAAGTTGGTCCTGGTATGTTGCAATAGTTTTTTAAAAATCAATTGTCAGTGATGTATTCAATTGCAGAAAATAGCTACTGTACAACTAGTGATAATGGTCAAATGCTTTGAACATAGAAGGCATCACCAATTGCCAAACATATAGCTTTGTGGTCATAGGCATAGGGACTGGACACACGTGCCCCCCAAGTTTTCTTCAATGTGCCATTTTCTCATGCTAAAACATTGGGAAATGTGCCCTTGTCTAAAACAAGGTGCCCTAAAGACAAAGTGCCCCTCTAATTTGAAGTTGTTTCCTACCCCTATGTCTGTGATATTCCACTTATAGTTGTGTGCCCGCATAAATAAAATTTCAAGCTATTACCTTCTCAATGATGTATGTACTATATGCTCTATAGGTAAGACATCCTATGTTGGTGATGTAGATTACAGTGATCTAATAAAAGATGAAGTCCCAGAAATTAACAGGCAAACTTCATTGTATGAGTGCATTGCCAGTGAATGGTTAATGTAACTAAATTATCATACTTGAATAAATTGTAACTGTAAAAGATAGTAATTATATTGTGGTCAGTGGAGGTAATTTTCCATGGCCAATCTCAACTGTTTTCAAAAAATGCATGCAGTGCATAATATTATAATTCATTAGGGCTCCAATGACTAGAAATTTGGTTTCAGGCTACAACCCTCTTATACAGTACTGCCTAGAATTAACCTAACACTGCGGCTGCGGTTCGGTTGCGGTCGACACATTCGACCGCAACCGCAAGAGTATTGGCGACCGTACACTTCGGATTCCGATCTCGCCGATCGTAAGAACACGAAAGCAAATGAAATTAGATCTATTCAATGAGTATTCTGGACGCTATTGTGTCGGCAAACGGTGATTTATACATTATTGTAAGAGTGTTTTGATTCTTACTTCAACCACATGTATGGCTGTGCGTCGTTATTAAGAACGAGTGTAAATGACAAATTGCAAAGTGAAAAGGTGGTAAACTGCCAAGATTTTTAGTAACGAAATACTAACGTTTCGAGCCTAGGCGTCCATCAGAGTATGACCTTTAAAATTTTATGTAATACGACTGGGAAAACGGGTCTTAGATAAAATAAGTAAGGTCATGGACATGGTTACTGATCGACGGTAAAAAAGTTTTTCGTGATGGAGCCCTTGACGAAACTACTTAAGGTTAGGCGTATCGCAGCGATAGAATATCCGAGAATAGTAAAAAAGTAGAATGTTGCGTAGACAGTGTTTGTGATGATATACTGTATAGCAAAGTGAAAAGGTGGTGAACTGTTAAGATTTTTAGCAACGTATATCGGCGCGCGTATTTCCGGCGTAAATTACTTATTTGTTGAATTAATTGTGCGAGTTAGAATGCTCCAGAAACACAGTCATATAACAAGAGCTTTTAAATTGGAGTATGTATATATTTGGAGTCTCGCTACCTTTCACTGCCTGTGGGCATAAATCGACAAATCATAAGTACTATATAACCAGTATAACCAGTATAACCATAAGTACTATATAACCAGTATATAACCAGTTATTGAGCCATGGCGAACGGTTGTGCTTCTGGTAGCTCTAAGGAAACTCTACAATACGTTATTTAATATACTGACAAAGTACAAAGAATACCTAGAGTACAAAGCAGATGGGAAAGTAAAATGGCTGGGCAATCTGGAGAGTTTAAAACTCCTTGTGCTCAGTTTATTTGGTGATGATGGTAAATGGAGCTCGCCTGGCGGTAGTGCAAAATCGTTTCAAAATGACATGATAACCATTACGTGGTATGACAATAAGAAATCGCTGTTGTTTCAAGGTCAGTTGGGTAACACAGTAAAAGATCAGGTAATTAACGTACTTAAAAACAAGGAAATAGCGAATGATCTGGATGCCGTTACGCCAAATGGCTGCGACCTGGATACCGTTACGCCAAATTATAACAACAACTGTCATATCGATGGACAAAGACCATGTGATCGACTCTCGGCGGAAATGGCCGAACTTAAGCTGGATATCGACCGAATGAATATGTGCAACAACAAATAAACTCTATGACATTGTGACTTCTTTAGTAAACTATGCTCCTACTGTAAGCCCCGAGGAGAAAAAAACGAGCGATATTGGTATTCAAACTGTAGACCCATATTCATTGAATAATTATAGCGAACTATCGACTGAAGTCGAGGGCATAAAGTTGGATATGGTGATTATGGAAGCTAAAAGTTCAAGTGGTATTCGTTCTAATTACACCCAGACGATTGATCTGATTCGTGCTGAAATAGCCATTATTCAAGATGGGTACAAGAAAGTTATTCAACAAGTTCATGGTTGTTCATATAATGGAGAAGTTAGTGAAGTCAACAACATGGAAATTAATTATCGATTGGAAAAAGAGAATAATGAGCTTACTGACAATGTTGAAGCACTTAAAGTTGAATTGGAAGATTGCAAGACGAAGTTGCATAATGCTGAGCAAATTAGTTTCCTAAATCAGCCGTGCGGTACTTCAACAACAATAGACCATTATAATGTGGCTTCAAAGTCGACTAAAAACTCAATCATTTCAAAGCGCCCAAGCTCGGTATTGAAAACAAAGCCTTCTATCAAATCATCTAAACCGACATCGTTGAGTACACCGAATGCCGAAACAAATACGCAGTTGCTGGTACAACGATAAATCTCCGGCGCGATAAATCAGTCCAGTAAACAGAAGCCTCTACTGGAATGGTTGGGATACTTACCCCTGATCGAGATACCTAAGCCGAATAACCATATTACAGCTCGGCTGCAAATGCCAGTACATCCAGATTCACTGAAGCAAACAAGTGATTCGCCACCGAGACAACGCAATGGTTCGCAAAACCATTTTCGGCGGAGTCGCTCCTCGAATTTATCCCTTTGTTGCCGGCGTCCATCCCAAACATCGGAGTGGCTGAGTCACTTGCGCCTTGTCCATTGGCTGACAAGGACAAGGACATAAAATCCCGTAAAATTCCGATTTTGATTACAAACCGATGTAAAAGTAATATTTGTTGTTATAATTTGAGAACTCCAAATAATTGTGATTTGATAAGCAAAAGAAATTACAACAACTTAATCACAGTTAAAACATATGATCTACAAGAAGAAAACCGCTCTTCTAACTTGTTTCACTCAAAGTTTGCACTCTGGAATGCCCGGTCACTATCACAGAAAACAGCGTTTGTGTGTGATTATATTCTCACTCAAAAGATCGATATATTTGTCGTGACAGAAACCTGGCTTAAAGAGTCAACCAGGACTGTGGTTGATATAACGAACACGCTGCCTGATCATCAACTATTTCATAAACCTAGAATTGGCCGTGGTGGGGGTGTTTGTGTTATATTAAAGAAAGGCTATGGTGTGAAACAATTGACCCTTTCTGCCTTTGGGTCGTTTGAGTATATTACTCTGTCTGTCAGCTGTGGGCCTACTTGCTTGTGCCTTGTTGCAGTGTATCGACCACCGCCTTCCAAGAAAAATGGCTTGTCTGCAGATATATTCTTTGACGAATTTCCCATTCTCCTTGAGAATCTCGCTGTCTTGTCTGGTCGACTCCTGGTGGTTGGTGATTTCAACTTTCATCTAGATAATGTTTCTATTAACCGCGAAGCCACTGTTTTCCTTGATCTTTTGGAGTCGAATAACTTGATACAACATGTCAAAACCCCTACACATAACCGTGGTCACCTTCTTGATCTCGTTATTACTCATAATTCAGATGTCGTTATATCCAATATAAGTTCATCATTGCAGCTTCCTTCCGATCATGCTGTAATCACTGGTCGAATTTCTGTTCCCCGCCCTAAACCCACAAGAATTTTTGTGAATCACCGGAAGCTTCGGAATATTGACTTGTGTGCTTTCAGCGAATCTATTTGCGCAACGACTCTTATCACCGAACCTTGTTTAGATCTGGACTCATTGGTCCATCAGTACAACACTAACTTGACGAATATCCTTGATATGCATGCTCCTGAACGCCCCCGGTTTCTCACCGTCTGGCCGCATGCCCCATGGTTTGACGAATCTCTTCGCGAAGCTAAGGCAAAGAAAAGAAGATATGAAAGGAAATATAGATCTTCTGGTCTTGAAATCGATAAGCAGATTTTTAGGGACTATTGTGATTCTTATTATCGTCGTCTGAATGATGTTAAATCGTCATATCATCGGAAACGTTTCAGTAATGTTGACCAGCGGTCCCTCTTTCGTGAAGTAGACATTATGACCAGTGGAAGAAGGTCCAACATCTTCCCCTCCTCACTGGTGGATCCAGCCAAACAATTTTTAACTTATTTTAACGATAAGATTCGCAATCTTCGCAATAAATTATCTGAACTACCTGTTCTAGAACTTAATATTCATCTTCCTCCATATGATTGCAGTTCATGCTTCTCATCTTTTTCGCCTGTAACAGAGACCCGCATCATGTTATGAAGTCTCCTACTAAATTCTGTGAATTAGACCCTATCCAAACTGTGATTTTGAAAGAATGTCTTCATGTGCTCTTAACACCTATTACTAACATTGTAAATCTATCTTTGGGCGGTGGTTCTATGCCAGATGTTTTGAAAGTTTCTCAACCTGCTCCTACCCTAAAGAAAGTATCAATGGATCCTGAAGATATGAGTAGTTTTCGTCCAATTTCAAATTTGCAGTTTATCTCAAAGACTATTGAGCGAGCCGCGTCTTATCAACTCATTGCCTATCTAATGGAAAATAAAATATATCCTAAGCTTCAATCTGCGTTCAGACAGGGACATAGCACTGAGACAGCTCTTTTGCGTGTTCAAAACGATCTTTTGGAGGCACTAGACTCTGGCCATCAAGCTTTACTGATAATGCTCGATTTTTCTGCAGCTTTCGATACAATTGACCATAAAATTTTACTCTCTCGTCTGGAAAATCGTTTCGGAATTACGGATACATCTATATCCTGGTTTCGATCATATCTCACATCTCGAACTCAGTACGTGAAAGTGAAGGGTAAAAAGTCGGAATCCTCTCCACTGTTACAAGGTGTGCCTCAGGGGTCGGTTCTTGGACCATTACTTTTTTTCTCTTTATGTTTCTCCACTAGAAGATATTTTTGCTGCCCATAAAGTTGATGCTATGATCTATGCCGACGACACTCAGCTCTATATCACCTTAAAGGAACAGGATGCTGACACTGCCATTCACAGACTTGAACATTTAGTCTTGGTGCCATCAAAACAAGTTGTTTTTAAACGATGATAAAACTGAAGCTATTCATCTGTATTCTGCATATGCTGGATCAATTCCACCTACTCCCAGCATCTATATTGGTGAGAGTTTAATCAATATTAAAACTGAGGTCCGTGACCTTGTTGTTATTATGGACGAAAATCTCTCCCTGAAGAATCATGTAAAATCTATCTGTAAATCAGCTTACATAGCCTTAAGGAACATTGGCAGTTTACGAAAGTATCTTGACCAATCGACTGTGGAGCGACTGGTTCATGCTTTTGTTACATCCCGTCTGGACAATTGCAATAGCCTCCTTTATGGGCTCCCACAATGTGAGATCAAGAAACTCCAACATGTGCAGAACATTGCAGCTAGAATTGTAACAAGGTCCAACAGAAGAGAGCATATTACTGTTATAAGAGAGCATATTACCGTTTTAAAAGAGCTCCACTGGCTGCCTATACAGAGTCGAATTAAATTTAAGTTAGCTTTAATGGTCTTTAAAGCTTTAAACAATCTGGCTCCATCCTATCTTAAAGACCTTTTGCTACCTTATCAAACTTCGCTGTGCTTAAGATCATCCTCGAGGAACTTGCTTCAAGAACCCAGGACAAAGACGAAAACATACGGAGATAGATAATTTAGGAAGGCAGGATCGGCAGTTTGGAACAGCCTACCAAATGAATTAAGATTAGAGACATCTGTTGACATTTTTAAAGTTAAACTTAAGACATTCCTTTTTATCCAAACTTATTGCTAGATTTTACTTCTGTTTGTTAATGTTTTTAGTATTCTTTTTAATATCTATTCTTAGTATTTTACTGTAATGAGCATTGAGAAATTTTTGTAAATGCGCACTGAAGAAATAAATTATTATTATTATTATATGGGCAGTGTACTATAGCAAGGCAGTTTTTTCCCTAAACTGCAGATTGCAAGTCTACGGTAGTATTAACTTGTTGCTCGCGCTCGTCGGACTGTTTTTATTGGATTGAATAGCGATTGAGTGATGAACCAGGTGGGTAACGTGATGCCACAGGGAGCCGTAATGTATATTAGTGAAGCGAGTTTAACAATAAAGCGGGTTTATTTGTTATTTATATATATCCGAGCGCTGGTGCAGTCTATGACCACTGCCATGGTCACTGCCATTGCCATGGTCACTGCCATTGCCATTGAGGAGTTTTTTCTTTATGAGCGCTCGAACTTGCCATGCTAGTTGCACCACACTGACAACAACAGAAATGACAGCTTCGGCTTGGCGCGGAAAAATGGAAACTGACCCGGGTATTTGCCGACACTTTACACGAGCCCGGGTCAAGTCAACCCGTGTTTACATGAATATATTAACAAAAATTTCACACCTTCACACGCCGCCAACCCGGGTCTTGAAGAGGGTCACCCGGTTGACCCGGCTGTCGTGTAAACACTAACAGGAGTTTATTCGTGGACGGGTCGACCCAGTTTGTGTAAAAGATTGACAGATGATATGTTTGACTAATTAACTTCCGGTATTCAACTCAAGTCCGGTCACAGATGATACGAAAGGTCTCCACTAAAAATGTTTCCAATATAAGTTATCACAGCTTTCAATTACAAAATTTTCAAAACGACTGTGAACATTAACCTTTAATCTATCATGTAGCCGATTTTCAAGCTAAGATTTTACCTAACAACTACATTAGACGTCAAAACAAATCACTACCGAAATCACTACCGCGAGACGCACAGTCAACGGCCTTCCGAATTGATGTAAACACTGACTCATTGCCTTTCTGGTCTGGTTGCCTGTAATTTGTCCTGATTGTCGACAAAATTAACAAGTAAGAACATTTTAACAGCGATTTAATACAATTCTTGCGTAAAAATACTAAACAAACCCGCTTGACTGTTAAACTCGCTTCACTAATAAAAACTCGCTAGTTCGCTGTTAAACTCGCTTCACGTTACGGCTCCCTGTGCACAAGTATTTATTTTAAGTTGCCACAAGTTCTCCCAAACGATATTATCAAATTCATAGCAAACGATATTATATTCTGAAATAAGTAATATTCTACATCGCTGCCGTAACTTAGCATATTTTGACAACTTTCCCATTTCTTCGAACTGCAACAGAACTTAAACCATGTGTCAAACGACGACAAACTTCGGAATAAACGACATATTCCGAAATGCAATTGCGGTTAATATTGCGGTTAGGTTACGCGAGGTTGAACCGGGACCGACCGAGGATCGACTTCGGTTGAACCGGAGATGAACCCAGGTTGAACCGCGGATGATCCGCGGATGAACCCCGGTTAACCTCGGTTTCTGTTAAGTTATTTCTAGGCAGTACTGTACATGTACTGTTATTAAGAATTAAAGAACTGAACTGAGTGTCTAAAGCAAGTTGCTGACAACGATGCAAGTTCTCTTTTTGTAATGGGAAACTGCATGCATTGTTGTCGACAGCCAACCAAAACAGTGGATAGTTGTCAACAACTTGCTCACAATACACTGTATTGAGTTATCGACAACAAAGTCGGTTGGAAAATGTCGACAATCAATTTCTAGTATGTGCAAGCTCTCATGCAGTTATCTGATATTGTTTTATAGAGCTAAATGGATATCAATTTATGGGACAAAGTATAAGTGTGGTGCTATTGTTCATCTTGGCTTTGATGAGGATGAATTTCCACAGTTCTGGGTGATTAAAGAGATGTATTATTGACAACATTACAACAATGTTGCGAAAGCAATGTTTATTGCTACAAGAAAAGAGACATTGAAATTTTCTGAGCACTACCAAGCGTACGAGATTGCTGTTGCTAGGCAAAAAACCACTAGAGTTTTTTACTCGAAGCACTTCACTTGCCATTAACACCTATGAAGGTGCTATTATAACACTCTGAAATTAACAGTGTATTGTAAAGCAACAACTGCGCGATGGTAATTCCTGCTTGAGTAGTATAATTGGCATTGCTTGCTTGGTTTTCGCATTTACATATTGGTTAATATGCTTTTTGGCCCATACAAAAGCATATTAACCAATGATAGAAGAGACTTTGGCACAGAATTGTGTTGACAGTCATGGTCAACTCTATCTCTTCTTACAATGGTTGCCGCCTGCGCGAGATGCATTGCCTCGTTGTCACTATCTTCACGTGCTGTTCGAAGTACCATCGCGACGTCTTCTTTAAATGCAAGTAAAATGTCACGACCTTGCTTGTACTCTTGAAGATCAGGAACCATAGCTAAGATGATTAACATGGTTGTGTGGACGCGACCGATTACATGCGCTCCAAGAAGTTGATTAAGTCGAGAAGTGTACACATCGGCGAAATCAGCGAGCTTATAAATGGGGCCTACATCTTCCTCTGACCGGGAATCTTCAATGAAAATAACTAATTCTGCTAGTGCAATACCCTCTAGTTGTCGAGTATGGTCGTCATCTTTATCTCTGGGATCGTCTGCTCTTGCTCTGTTGTATAGAGTTGTTAAGCATGGAGCGTGGCATTTGGCTTCAATTGCAACAAGATCACCCCCACTCAATTTAGCAAGAAGTATCTGGTCATGTAAAGCAGTTGCACATTTTCGAACACGAGCGTCCATTCCAAATGTCGATATATGTAGAGGATTGTTCCAACTTTCGCATTCACCACAGAAAAAACACTTGTCGATGTTGGACGGTTTCATTCCCAGAACTGGTGCTCCTCTGACAAATATCTTTTTTCGGCTCTTCTTAGTTTGGTGGAGTTGAACTTCACATTACAGCTCTTATGCCAACGAGCTCTTTGACTTAGGAATGTTTCCTCTAATTCCATTCCCCTCACCTAAGATTAATTGCTAAAGGCATACATTCTAGCTGTCTGAATCTAACGATATTGTCAGCGAGGGTTTTGTAGCCAGCTCAAACATCTGTCCACTTTGATTCTGCTGGACATTGCAGTGTTTCTTCTGTATTTTCCTGACAGATAACACATTGTGCCCAATCTGTTTTCACTGCATCCTTGGGCACACAGCTCATCGTAACTATTGTATATGATGCAAATACAAGATCTAGAAAACGAACGTTAACTTATTGATGCGGCTCCTTGGTCAACTCGAGGGTCAACTCGAGGGTCAACTCAATATTTATTCAGAATAATATAGACGCAGTTTTGGTACTTATAGTCCATCTAGTTCGGCTAGACGGCAACTTTCTCTTCTACATAACGTCTAATCGTCCGTGTGCGGTGTTCAAATGGTCCAACAATGCAAATGTATGTTTTTCTTTGTATTTTGGGATAATATCACTGGAATAACTACACCATGTCAATTTTGAAAAGCATGGCGGCCATTGCAGTGGCTTGATAATGTGTCGTACCCAGTCCCCCGCAATCATATTATATTAATCATACCGTGCATGATCACTGATCTTGATATACACTGTATATTATACAGTATATTATAGTAGGAAATCTTCGTTGAAGTGGAAGCAAATTATTTATCTACTTTCTACTTGTAACACCCTTTTGGCATATATATAAGCCCTATTTATTTTATTTCATCTCGTCTTACTCTTATGAAGGGCTCCGCTCGAAACGTCAGTATCTCGTCACTAAATTCTTGGCAGTTTACCACCTTTTCACTTTGCTATATATTCAAAACACTGTCTACGCAGCACTCTACTTTTTTACTAAATTATTTATCTTACTGTTAAGATAAATAGTTTTAAACTCTTATTCTTGGTAAAAATAAAAATAGAATTAAAAATTTATATTTTCGGTGATATCGATACGTTTGTTATTAATAAAGAAATATATAACTTTTTTGAAGAATTTCTTTCTTAAATGTAATCTTGGTGTCAATTTAAGTTTTATGTGTATTTTGTTTTATTTAAACTAAGAATTTTTGGTTCTTTGAAAAGTTACTTCCTGTCAAGATGGCCGCCATTTCAAGTCGTCACATAAACGCCCTTGCAACGTCTGTTCAAATTATTTTTTGAAGTGACTCCATATCCAAAAGTGTTTAGGGTGGTAAACTCTCGCTGTACACAAACTCTGGTGTTTATCAGGAAACCCACAATTCTAGTAAAATTTGACACATATCCGCCTAGCTATTATTGAATGAATCGAGAGAAAAACGGTTCCTTTTCACGGTGAAACGTGCGACTACAGTTTGACACATTTTATTGATATGTTTACATGAGAGTAAACGAAGGAGTTCGTTGCGGATTTGACACTTGTTTTGAGACGAACCGTTCGAACGCTTGGCTTGCGATAATCCAGCGTTTTAGTTTTAGTAAACCGTTCGAACGCCTGCAATAAACCGTCCGAACGCTTGTGACAAACCCATCGGTATTTTCGCCAGACCGTTCAAACGTTTTGGGAGATCCGCACGCCGTCAAAAAACATTGTTGATCATTTCTGGACGGTCGGTACAGTGTTAAAACTTTCCGGATTTAAAGAACGTTTTCTTTATGGAAAGGAACTAGGATTTCGTGTCAAACTCTGGGTTCAGAAGACAAACATACCTCGACGACGTCGCTGTGGGACATAAATGATTAAATCTGTATGTTAATCAAGATTTCGACCAATAGAAATACGTGGCCGAGAGTGATGAAAATTACCAGGGCTTGCTGGCAGGGGTTTGCTATAACCCGGGATATGATCGAGGATGAGCATGAAATTTTGTTGGTCAGCAGTCACATTAACTGGTTAACCTTTCATGTTACTGTATCACTAAATGAATCGAGGTATATAATCGTCATGAAATAACCGCTAACCCACCTAATTAGTTTTCTAACCTTAACCTCCGCCTAAGTGTCTTCCTAAACCCCCACCTCGATTCCCTTGATGTTATCCAGTTAATGTGACTGCTGACCAACAAGATTTCATACTCATGCTCGATCATATCCCGGGTTATAGCAAATCCCTTGCTGGCAGGCTCTCCTTTCCCCTCCCTTCGCCCCAGTACCCCTCCCATTTCAAGGCTTCGCCCTGGCTAAATAATTTACAGAAAGGCCTCACTGGTTTTCATATGCTTTATTTTGATTTATATAGACTACGATTAATAACAGTAAAACTATAATTATGTAGTGTTCAATACGATGTCATGTATATAATAATAATATAATATAGGTTTTTTTCTGTATAATAATAGTGGATGTGTTTTATGTTACAAGTCAATTAGATGTATAAAAGGGTGAACCACAACAAATATGAAATTGTAAAATGGGTAATGTGAAAATATTTTCATCACATTGTGTAAAAATATGTTTACATGTTTAAGTTGTACAATTAAAACGTAATCATATTTTAACAAGCAAAAATACTATTATAACGTCTGAAATATATCTGCAGGTAACATGTTAAAACCAATGCTGAATTTTAATGCCATAAAATGTGCCGACAGGTTTCACTTTTTCTGTTTTTCGATGATCTTCCTCTGGTCCTGCGGATTTTTGTCTTTAATTTTGCGTGCATAGTTTCCATATTTCACACACAATCATATTTTTACACGTATATGTAATGTATGCAAATAATATTAAATATTTACAATTATATTTTCTGAAATACGTATCAAACTTTCTATCTGCATCAATAAATCATAAATAATAAATATAACTATGCGTTTATTCGGCATGAGACAAAGAAGTCACTCACAGTCGTAAACGACGTCTTCTTTCTTTGCTATCAACGTGTTACCTTTACTATAAATAACATCGATCTGTGCGGTCAGTGGTTTATAACCTTTTCTACATTTGATTGCAAAAATTGTTTTTGCTGGAAACCGACCTGGAACTGACTCGAAGCGAACAGTGTAGTTTTTTCGGTTTGGTTTATTTTTCAAACAACGGATAATCTTCATTTCCTTTTTAATGACGACGTATGATATTTCTCGCGTAACTGCATGACAATGCGGTTTACATTGCGAAGGATAGGATAGAACATTTGGGACACGAAAATTATCCCAAGAGTTTGTGATCGCTAAAGAGCAATCATCCATAGCCACTCGCCTACTTCGCTTCAATATCGACGAGTGTTCTTTGTTCTTGCTGACAATTGTCTTGCTATAAGACACGGGAACCAACAGTACAAACAGCACCAGTACAGGACTCAAAATCTACAAGAAGAATAGGACCCACAAAAAACAGAGACCATGTCCCTAGTTACAAGGGCTTAAATATTTTACAAGGGCCATGATATGGAACCAAAATTATGTTTTTAAACGGAAGCACGCCATTTGTTATATAAATAATAATAATAATAATAATACTTTATTAAATTCTCCCAATGGGCTTTTCAGAATTAAATACATTAAAAATAAAATAATTAAGAGCTACTGTAGTATAAGATAAATGAAGAAAACGGGGCTTCGGTGCAGTGGTCAGGCGCCACTGCCTCCCACCTCTGAGGTCAAGAGTTCGAATCCTGTGTTCGGACATTTGATCGTACGTGGAAAGAGTTGGTCAACACTCTGCCGAAAGTCGTGGGTTTTCTCCGGGTTCTCGGAAGTTGACAGCGCGGGTTAGGATAAATAAGTTAGGGAAACTAATGATGATAAAAACTGTAAAAATAAATAACTAAGGTTAGTTGATTGGGGCACTGGGTACTGAATGTAATAGAATAAATTGTCGACGTTGTAAAGCGCATTTGATCATATACACATGCTAGTAATTTGCGCTATATAAATAGTAAACATTATTATTATTATTATTATTATTAAAAGACAACTTCAAACTATTTATAGATTCTATGCTCTTAATGCTCTCCGGTAGCTTATTTCACAAATCTATCGTATCGCTCCAAACCATATAACGCCGCAAAACCATTAGTAACACCAGAGTTTTGTAGCCTATATATCTCTTACAAAAATCTTTTATATCCTTTTCATATAATGGATACATACTTTGAAACATTTGCAACGCGTTGTCACCATCATGATATTAATATATGTTCTCTTTAATGAACCAGGCAGTACACTTAGCAAGATCTTGATTGGATATCTGATGTGAAGTTTTATGACATTTTGATATGCGCCTTATATATAGTATGTAGAGTGGCCTGGTGGGATTTAACTGGTTATTTTTGTAATCATGTAAGTCTAAAACTTTACTTGTAGCACAGTTTCTGTGCGCAAGTTTGAACTTACAGGATGTCATGTTATTCCTGATATCAAGTCCTTTAGGCTTACAATGCAAATTGATTTGGCGTGCTTAAGTGCCAAGTAATGATCTAACTTTAACTAATACTATACCGGCTGTTTAACAGGAACTCGTACACTCAATTCTGTATGCACAACTGTTCTATTCTGATTTTCTACACAGGTTTTTAAACATTTCTATGTCGTCGTAAACGAAACGTGTTGCTAGACAAGCTCATTGCTCTCATTCAAACGCAGGTGAAACGATTTATTGCTGCTCATCTGACGTTTAACGACGTGAGTGGTATTCAAACGAGAGCATTTTAACGGCTAATACTTTTACTGAGCGCTTTGGATGGATTGCACTGATCGCCAATGTGAGCTCATGGTATAAGAGTGATATTGTATAACAATTGTTACGACTCACGTTGTTCCCGAACAAACATGGATGAGAGCTTGGTCAGTAATTTGTTCGTACATATCGATGTATTACATTATTTTACTGTATAAAACCAAATAATACCACATTGCAGTCGTTTTTTTCTTATATGCATCTTATTTAGTTATTGAAGATGAAAGGATTGGACAAGTATCAATGTGAAATTTACTGTTGAAATTGTTATTATTAGAATACAAATATAATAAAGTGATTGCATTTAAATTGACTTGTGTACTGTGTATGTCATGGAATCATAAGTTTATAAATATATATATTTATATATAAGTAAAGTGAACAAGAGACACAATATGGTAGCAACTTAAAGTTTGATGTTTATTCAACAATCATCAGGCTACAAGTGATTTTAAATTTGTATTACTCACCAGATTATATATTAAAATAATTCCCTAGGGGAGGTGTGGTTACTTCCTTAATTAGCATTATGTAGTAGGAACTTATTTCTATGACGACATTTCGAGATTAATTCGGTCCTTTTGTTCAATAGTTGTTTTGGGTCAGTTCTAACGATAGCCACTTTTTCAGAAAGACAAAGGTCACACGTCCTATAGTTCCATATTTGTATGGGTATGCCTACGATGCGATGCTCCATTTGAGGGTGAAATCAACGTTGTTGTCCTTATGCTTTCATACATGTTTTGACAGTTCGGAGTCATTGCAATATTTCCCTGACCGAAAGGACTTAGTGTGGTTGTTGTATCTGGACTTGAATTCACCTTCCGAGGTCCATAATAAATATGTTTACAGGTGTTAGTCTCTACTTCCGCTTGATATACGGTGCACTTAGAAAGGCACTTTCCATCCATAGGGCATTCACTTCTGACTCTGCAATTGCATAATCTTGCTTGGATGTCGGGTTTGGCGTTTAAAATTTTTGAATTATGTTGCTTGATGATGTTGGCCATATTGGTGGTGCAGCGGTAACTTAACTTGATGGTATTGACATTAAAAATCATATGGAACTTTGGGAAGTGTTTCTTTACCAGTCGTATATATGAAATACTTTCCAATGTTGGTCTTAACGTGCTGGTTGATGGAGGGTTGAACCATAAGATATTTCTCTATCTGTTTCTGTTGCG